>JAZGTJ010001142.1:37784-64271 GCA_036877575.1 Botia almorhae | reverse complement strand
TCATTTTAATATAAACGTATAGGTAAATATATATTTCAGTGGTTTAAAAAAAATTGACACATCTAAATGAGCATGCATAAGTGTATGCGAGAAGCTTTTGGTTATTGTATCAACAAATGGAGAGAAGCTTGCTGAACTGTAGTGGTAAGACAATTTAATGTTAGCCTAGTTAACTTAAGTTAATTGTTAAGCTTTAAAATATTTTAAACACACGTGTTAATGGTTATTTATAATATTTTACTTCAATATCAACATGCAATACCCAGTGTTGAGGTACAGTGTGGTTTTATTAGAAATGTCAAATTGTGTTAGGATAGATACGTTTAAATGTAACATTAATAGAATAAACACATTAATCATTAATAATCTATATTGTGAGGTCTTATTCATTGCTGGAATTGGGGGTGACTCGGGGCAGTCTAGGGAGTAAATATCATAGAGGGGGGACTTCCAGTTAAAACTGTTGAGGAACTCCATCCATCCTAATAAAAGCCCATTTATCCTAGTAAAAAGCCTACAAACACTATGTAAATTTCATACATAAACAGTAAAAATATAAAAAGCTAGCTAGCTATGGACCCGTCAGTCAGTAAATCTTGGCCATTTTCGGAAGTAGCTACATTTGCTTTAACAAAACACACTGAAATGCGTACTTGTCTGTTCCTCCCAATTACAGGAAGGTGGATCCATTTAATATGATGAATTTGTGCTGTTTTCTAATAAAAACCACTGACACATCTAACCCCACACACCTAATTTACAATATGAATGACACAGTATCTGCCACCACAATATTTCTGTGCATTAAAACATTCATATTCTATTATGTAAATGCAAGGATAACAAGGACAACTAGATATGACATCTAAAACAACCATATTATAAATTCATTCATTGCCTTTGATTTATTCCAGAGAATCACACCTGGAGTCAATTTGTGAGATGCTAACTTAGGAAGCATCAACAAACACTCGTAACTTCAATTTTGTTAAATAACTATTTCATCAAGCATGCTGAAAGCCAATGATATTAAAAATGACCCTGATAGAAAACAATATAGTAACCTGTAGTGGGCTATAATTTCAGTCGTTGAATTTTAGATGTCACTGCAAAGAATATACCAGATCTATACGTTTTCTGAACACAATGCCAGTGCTGTTTAACCATGCAAAACTGCCACTATGCCAGGACATTTCTGTGAGGATGCTTAAGTGTTTGGAGCTTTTTGCTTGCTGACCAAAGTCAAAAGAGTTTACCTCCAAATTGCTATATACCTGTCTCTAGATATGGCACAAGTCACTAGTATTAAGTACCTTAAATAATTTTATGGTTTTGTATTAGGCACAAAATTTGTGCCCACAATATATACCCAAAATCATTACCATTACCATTTGAGTACTGTTTGATAATGTTCCCAATATGCTTTTAAACATTAAGACAACACCAAAAGTGAAATCAACAGTTTATTGAAGTCACTGGTATTTTAATAGAAATAACATCTAAAAGTATAATTTCCAATGTTATACTGCCAAACAGTTTTAAAAGTCTAAAATTACCCATGCCAGCTGAGGTTCACCTTGCCAGTGCATTGGACATTTTTGTAAATTAATGGAATATTCTTAAACTATATTACAACCATAAATTTATTGAATTCATACATTCAAAACACATGAAAATAAAACGGAACAAAGACAAGACAGGCTGGCAGACATTTGACCACATTCAGCTTCTTTAATGTTAATGTTCCTCACGGATTGGTGTGCAGCCTGAGAAGAAACTGTTCTTAAAGTTATTCAGGCCTCGCTTGTTCCTCCGAAGGAAGCTGGCCGTGCTGTTCATAGTTTCTGCTTCATCACTGTCGCTCTCATTGTCAGCAGAGACAGGTTTCTTCTCCAGCTTTAGGCCTGCAGGCAGGTGACCCATGTCTCCAATCTCCTGCTCATGACAAAATAAACAAGTACATTTAGACCTTAAAGTTCACCCAACAGTGTTCTTTCTTCCTTTAAACATTCCCTTGTTTTCCATAAATCAATATTTTCACATAAATGTTTTAAGGAATCTTTATGGGTTTTTGGTCTGTTTTGGAACTTGACATATATTGTCACTGTAAACTACTCTTGTATTAAAATTAGTTGCATGAAGAAAAATTGCTTTATTGTTTAACGATAAAACAACAGCATTTAGGTTTAAAAGAGTACATGTTATTCCTTTAAACCATGGTGACATAGTAATAAATCACAATGTTCTTGTATAAATGTTCAAGGTATAAATCAAAATGTTCTTACCTTCTTAGTGGGTGGGACACTAGGGGGTCTAAAAAACGTGGCATTTTGAGGGCTAATCGCTGTGGGATCCTCTGGAACTATAACAGAATCCTTAGACACATTACTTACTTCAGCCTGATCCTAAAGACAGTGAAGAGAAAAAATTATAAATCTAAAAAAAAAAAACTATACATGGTAAACAAACATGCTCTGCATCTCCAAAAGAAAACTTTACTAACCACACTTGTGCGGTTCTCCATGTTGCGACATTTCTTATGATCACAGAGACAGTTTTCTCCACAGATCATTTTCCCCTTGCGGCAGCGGCAAAGCTTGTTAACACAGCGACCCCGACACGCACACTACAGGAGACAAAAAAATCAAATACATGCAAATGGACCAGACAAAATATTTTTATAAAAAAGCACTAAAACAACCCTTGGCATGTCATAGAATGGTCAAATTATCTTGTGTCTAACAGAGGCATATTGATCTTGACACTTGAGCACTGTAGTCAATAAATAGTTTAAATCCCTGTAAATTCACTGACACTTGGCAGAGAGACAGCTGCCTTTGGTTTAGCACACTATCTTTATTATACATTTTAAAAACACTTTGGACTGAAATGTACACCCTAATTCCCCTGATAAATTCTCACCCCTGTCATTTTTGACTTCTTGGAGCCTCTTCGTGGCCTGTCAATTTTCTCTGGACGCCACTCGTCCTCCTCCTTTTCAGACTCAGATGGAGATATCAGTTCATCTAGATCTATAGGCTCCTGCAGACGTGCCCGTGCAGTGGAGTAGTTCTTGGGTTTGGGCTTAAAATAAAAGAACAATAGAGTAAAATTAGACCTGAATTTACAAAGCAGAGAAAACAATATGAAAGAAAGAAGCATAAAGCAGTGAGGTTCACCTTTGGAGGAACATATTCAAAAGATGTTTCAGGTGACTCGTTCACAGCAGAGAGAACTTTCTTTGCATTGGTCAGCTGGGCCAGATGTAACTTCTGAAATTCAACACAGAAAAAAGACTGCTCAGCTTTGATTGCATCACCATGTTATTGATTCTCAGATGCTTTGTTTAAATCACAGTTTGAACTCTGTGTCTGTAAGGTTTTTACCTCCTTGTACTGTTCATTGTCTTCCTTGAGTTTCTGGTTTTGTTCACTGAGTTCACGCATCTTTTCAATTTCCTCTTCCTGTGACAGAAAACACACAACACTAAACAAAAAGTCTTATTTTTTTATGTAATATATACAGTAAGAGCAAAAGTGATTGAGCTTTAATAATGGGGCTGTGGTAGACAAAAAAGACTGAGAAACACTGATCTAGAAAAAAGGGATGAACAATAAGGTTGCTTATATGCTTGGTTGGATTGCTTGGTCCAAACTAGAGTTTGTGAACAGCTTCTTCCACGCCGGTGTTTGTACACATTTTATTTTTTGGTCCGAATCACAGAGTGCTTGCAGCATCAAGTTTTAGCCAGGTACCTATTACTAGGTAACAACTATATAGAGAAAAGGTGTTAATTTGCATCACTTTTGTACTACTCAAAATAACCCTGGTGAGAAACCTGGTGCGGACCAAAAGCGTGGGTGTAAAAGTGCCCTAACAAACCAGAAATTCACACCTGAAATTTCAGACGCTGCAGCAGTTCCTTCTCCCGTTTAGACACCTCTTCGTGCTCCTCCTCCTTCACAGGCTTATTCTGAAGCTGGCCGAGAAGATAGAGCACCTGCAGCACAAAATGGATGTTAAAGCCCCTGAAATTAATAATCTTCTTTAGTTTTTACAAAGAACATTAGATTTAAGATAATCTAATAGCGAGTAAAGGGTGATCTAACATAAGCTTGGATGAAAACAGACCTTCTCCTGGTGTCTCTGCTCGAGTTCTACAAGGTGACTCTGGTGCTCCATGTCCATAGTAGACATGAGCTTCCTCTCATCACACAGGATCTTCTGCATGTCCAGAAGATTGGCTTTCTCCTGCTTAAGCTCACTCTCTAGCTTAGCATTAGCAGTCTTGGAAGCTACAATCTGAACCAGGTGTGGTTAAAATAGTCAGTCAATCAACACAACAATACAGTGCAATTATCCATAAAACATTCAATCTATTTGCTTCACTGCTGACCTCAGCCATGAGAATTTTGAGTGCACTCTTGGCCTCTACTATGGTGGTGATTGAGTCCCAGCGCTGCTTCATTCTCCCCTCATTATCTGCATCCAGAACCTTCTGCTGCAGGTCAGCTATCTGAGCACTCCTGTGTATAGTTGGAGAGAGAAAGATCAGGGGGTTGTTTTTTGTAACTTTTTCCAGTCTTCTTATGCTTTCAGCTTTGTGCGAAGAAAAGATGGAAGGTCCTGTATCTGACCTGAGCCCCATCTCTGTCTCCAGACTCTCCACCTGTTTACTGATGGAAGCCTCCAGCTCACCCTGGCCCTCCAATTCAGAGATAGTCAATGTGCGACGCTGAGAAGGCAAACACCAAATGCATCACATGACAGAAGTATGAAGCAGGTCTCTCATCTTCAATGAATGGAGGACAAGGTTCCATCATAGGTTTACGTACTAACAAACAAAAACGCATCTACAATAAAAGTCTGAAGCAATATTTTTACAAACTGAGGTACAAATCAATAATATTGTCTCTGGTAATTCGTTTTAAACACAGCTTGTACGATTCTCACCCTGACTTTGGCTACAGGTTTCTCTCCCGCCTCCATCTGCTGATGGAGCTGTGCGATCTCCTCCGCCAGCATCTTTCTGTCCTCCAGCAGGTCCTGTAGGTGTCTACGGGCCTCTTCTGTGCTCACCAGCACTTCCACCTCATTCAACAACCAGGCCTGAACCAATAAAGTCACAGCTAATTACATATTTAATATTATATACAATCTTATATTCAGTACTTTTCCTAACCAACATGCATTCATGCCCACATGCTTCCAGTGGTTTCTAACCACTAAAGCCAGACTAAAAATCTGGAAATAAAGTAGAGATTTCCTGAACTACAGAGAATGAAATAAATCAAGTTAGAAACACAAAAATGTTTTAAAGTGAGGCACCTTGACTCTGCTTGCTACACTCTCTGTTCCACGGCTTTGAGCCTCTTTGCGCTTCTCTGCTACTTCACTCCTCTTCTGCAGAGCATCTTTGAGTCGCTTGTTAGCAGCAGCTGCCTGCAGACGCATGGACACTGTATCAGTGAACATTATCCCACCATCACTTAGGACAAGTTAGTTTCAGAATTGCTGAATCCAAAACTACTGAACAACAGCAAAGAAACTCACCTCCTCTGTTTTTCGCCGGAGCACGTTGGCCTGTTTCTGGAAGTCTCTCTCCAGCTTCAGCATATCATATTGACGCTTACGATCCTGTACCCACCAAAACAAAAAAAGGGGGGGAAAAAAAGAAAAATAGATGCACTTTCATAGAAACAATCTGGAATAGTTAACACTGTCTGAGGTCTTTCACCTTCTCTTTGAGCTGCAGAACTTCTTTATCCTTCTTTTGCTTCCACAAGCGAAACTTCTCAGAGTCTTCCTTCATCTGCCTCATGAGCTGCACCCGCTGAGACTTCATGGCCTGCACACATTTACCAAAACACTACATTGACTACACTGCACACATTTGTCTTACAAAACAACATGATCTTTAGCAAACATTGAGCAAAAAACCCTTTTGGCATTTTCCATAAACAGGGACCTTCCTATTCCATTGAAACATTCCATTCAGATCAAACTTGTTGATCTGAGTGATGAACATATCACAAAACAATTTTTACTTAAAATGATTTTTGGTGGTAACTTTGCTAACTTTCAAATGCTTACTGATGTCTAACTGAAACAGAAATCTGCAGGACAAGCAGATTACTGTAACATGTATTGACTTTGTGTTCTACACTACACACAAACCTGGATCTCCTGGTTGAGTTTGGCAACATTGCGCACAGATGACTCTTTAAGCTTCAGAAGTTTGGACTGATCTTGCAGCTTCTTCTTCAGCTCTGTCATCTGCACTTCTAGCTCCTGAAGTCTCTTCCTGCGCTGTTCACTGAGTCTAAAGTAAAACAAGAAAATATATATATAAATATTTATACACACAGGCTAGAAAAGGATAATATATATACACACACACATACTTGGCCTGATTGGTGTCCTTTTTAGCAAATTGCAGGGCCTGGATGAGCTCTTCCTTTTCCTTCTGTAAGGAGCTAACTGCACTCTGCAGACTCGTAATATTCTCCTTGAGGAATACAATAAAAAAGCCTCAAATCATTACCCATTAGTAGCAAAACCACACTCACAATTGTTTACAAAAATGCACACGGCATTTACATCATACAAGTATGAGATTTGTGGAGTATATTTTCACATTCACAGCAACCTGATCCATTTAGCCTATTGAAAAACTAAACTGCAAAAGCACGTCATTTAGAAAGCAACAGGGTACTGACAACAGTTAAAAAGAATTTGCAAAGAATTTTGCAAGTTGAAATAATGCATGAGGTAATGCATTCATAGCTAGTTACACAAACAAAAACAGTGTCATGTCAGTTACCTGTATAAGAAATGTACGAGTTTGCATTCTGATGCACTGATTTTTTGGTTTGAGTCTTACCTGATGTTCTGTTTGCATAGGTTCCAAACGACTGTCGTTTTGACACATCTTCTTGACAAAAGCCTCTTTAAGGGAAAGGACTTTATTGAGCTCAATCAGTTCTTTAGACATTTGAGCCTGCCGCAGTGCATGCCGGGCCGTAAATGCCTCAGGAGAACCTTTGGCCTGAGGATCAGCACTGCAGCCCTAAATGTGTGGATTTAAATAAGCAACATTATTACAATTGACATAGAAATATAGTGAACTAGAAATATAGTAATATTATAACATATTACTGGTGAGCCAGTGGCAGAACCCCCAGTGGTGTCACTCTCAATTTGTGGATCAAGAGGGGAGGCATTGCCTGAGGTTATGGCATCAATGGTCGCTGCAATCCCAGCACTTTCACTCTGGACAAAGATATATCATATTTCAATTTTATTACACTGGCCAGTAGTGGTTTAATGGTTAGAGTTACTTGGCCAGTATGTCATTTTACTTTTTAAAGGAAATCACATTTAACCAATGATAATGAAAACATTCACTTCAAACATCATAAATGACATGATGACATCTAAATATGTGGCTATAAAGTGGTTGTTGGTTTCACCTGCAGCTCCAGGATGAGTTGTTGAAGGTTCCTGATCACCTCTACGTTCTCCTTTAGTTCCTGGTCTTCCAGAGTTTCCACAACCTTCTGTAGGTCCACCTTACAGCTGCATCAAAAACATTTCTTTCTTTTAGTCTTATGAGTAAACCAGTGAATATGGTTGGTCCACTAATCAGAAAGAAAGACACTTACGCTGCATGCTGTCTCAACTCCTCCAGTTTGCATTGCAATTTTTCATTTGCCTGCTCTGTCTATAGAAACCAGACAAATAATAAACACAGAAGATCAGCTATTACCCATACAGTAATTGCCAGTGAAAAATTTCCCCAAAATTAATAATGTTATGACAGTTAAAAATACTTTTGAGCTTCCTGGAAACTTATTGCCTTATTTATCAGGATGAAATACTATTTTCAAGTCAAGATTGAAATATTTTTTCTTTCTTTGTTAGGGCTATGCCAGCTTCTGCATCTGTTCATAGCAAGAGTCAGGTTGAATAACTAAATGAGATGTTTAAGATTCAATCAAAATATTTAAAAATGCAAACAGTAGACAAAAAGGCTTCTTACAACATTAAAATATTTCCAAAATAAAAGTTTTGCCGTTCTTTTAAGTGACCAAAGCCAATTTTTACTTGCATTTGGTGCTTGGTATCATACGTTTAATTGTCATGTTGATACAGTTTGCTAAACAACATTCTGGAAAACATCAAAAAGACATAAAACAGCTAAAACTCTGATGAAATACAGAAGGGTCACATTTTACCATTATAATTCTCTCGAACATTAGTGCTGTCTGCCCCACAGCCTCACTCAGCTCTCGGCTCAGCTTGTTGTTTTCATCATGCAGATTACGGTTCTGCTCCAGGATCTTTGTAATGTTCTCTGCTGGCTCAGACCTACAGAATGCCCACACATGTTTGGCGACAAACAACAGAAAATGCATCTGTTATGATACGAGTAACACGGATAAAAGAAAACTGTCATTTATTTCATTTTACGTAAATGAAAACGATCAAACCCTCCAGTTTGTTTTAAATTTATATGACATTTTGTATATAGGATGTATATACCTCATATACCTTATTGTATGGACAAAAAAAACAGCAGTCAAAACTTCAGAATTTTTTTTTTTAATTGCCAATCAAATTTTAGGGCCTGAACTAACAATTTTATGAAAAAAAAAACAAAAAAAAAACAATTAGACTCTCCTGAAAGTCATTTAAATAAAAGTGAGATACAAATATAGGGCCATACCCATTCAGTACAGGAGCCACTCCTCCACGTGCATGTAGGAGCATCACCTGAAGCTCTTGAACCTAAGGTAGAAAAACCAAATACCTCATATTTCACCACAAGAAGGTCAAGTATTAACTCAAAAATTCAGAGTTATAATTGCTCATGTATCAGTTGTCATTTCCAACCAACCACTAGATTAAGCACCTGCTGTTTGAGTCGCTTCATTTCTGCTGCCCGTGGGTCAACATTGAGAACCGGTTTATTTTTTATTTTACGGGCACGATCAGCGTAACGCAATGTGTTGATCGTCTCCTCGATATTGGAGTCTGCCGGGCTGACACATGCAATCATTAACGTGTGGCTGTTTCCTCCAAGAGAGTCTGTGTAAAGTTTTGAGAGACATTTTGTAAACACTGCATCGAGTTTAGAAAACAATGTTCCACTAGGGCTACAAACTCAGAAATAAAAACCCATGGGTATAAATGTCTTAAACTCAGCTGACATGAACTGTATCAGTCTTACCCTGCAGGAGGCGTGTCAGCTTGGAATCTCTGTATGGTACAAACGTTCCCTTCTTGCTTTCATCGCCAAGCGCGCTGATCACGTTCCCGAGAGACAGCAACCCACGGTTAATGCTGATTCCTTTGGTCACAAACATAGCATGCATGGTCATCAACTGATCATTGACAAATGAAATCAAATGAGCAAATGTTAAAATTTATCAGAATCCATCATTTTAGTAACTTAATGGCAGACTCTAATATTTATTTCTATTTTTAGATCATTTGCATAATAATTAACTCTAACTTACCCTCCTTGAGTCGATCACCCTCTGCTTTTGTTTTCTTCTGTCTTTCAGACCCGGCAAGATCCACCAAGTGTAGTTTGGAGACCATGACATCGTTCCTTTACAAACACAGAGGTGAGATGGTTAAAACTGATTATGTAGTGGCAGTATATTTGTTAAAGGGTTAGTTTATATAATAAGAAATGGTTATTTGTTTTTACTCTTCCTTGTGTTGTTTAACCACCTATGGCTTTCTCTGTTCTGCTAAACAAAAAAATTTTTTTTAATCTGTTTTTGTCATTAGAACTCTTTTTTTACTCTTCAAATCTTCAATATCACAATTCCATGCTATTCGAGCCATATTTTCCAAGTATCCTAGGGCACATGAATAGGTCTGATTAAAACAAGACAATACAATACATTTTTTATGAAAGTTTTGACCTGTCTTTTCTTTCTGTGCGAGAGTGCACAATTTATTGTCATCATAAATAAAGACAAATAGCCACAGCAATATCTACAAAGCATCTACCCAAAAACAAGGATGCAACAGAAACAAAAATGGCTGAAGATTTTAATATCCAAGAGAATGCTGCCAACAAAGTTTATTCTCCTCTTGTGCTGTATTAAAACCAATATGTTCCAAATTTTATCATGTCAAAAAAATGAAGCTTTTGTGAATTTTTGAAGCTTTATAGTCAACCCCCAACCACTGCCATTGTAAAGAATAAATTCTCAGTTTTGGTTCAGAAGAACAAAGAAAGCCATAAGGGGTTTAAACAACATGAGGGTGAGTAAACAATGAGTAAATGTATATTTTAGGGTAACATGGTAAAGTCACAGCACATGTCAAGCAGCAAACTAAATTCTAACCAAAGTAAATTGTGATACCGAAAGCACTCAAAAAAGAAGTGACAACAGTTTAGCTGCTGCTGATTGTGCCCTTATTAAATATGCTGACAGATTACACACTTGTCTCCTTTGCGCCGTTGCTCCAGTGAAATGGTAAAAATGGCATGCGAGCGGGACGATGCAGCGTTCATGGCCGTTGAACCCACTGTTCGTGCAGAGTTCCCCAACTCCAGACAGCCCACCATCTCATGTGCAGTGGACACCGCCTTTTCTGTCAGGCCCACAATCTACATCATACAGACAGAACCAGAATCAAATGACAGTCAAAATATCTTGTGATTTGGACTAATTTAGTCACAAGTTGTAACAGCTTGTTGACACCATGCTTCTTGAAGCATAAAATAATACCAGTAGTGTACATTTTGTAGCCTTAAAGTCAACATTTTGAAATATTTCATATCAACCATCCCTCACCTTAAACTCTGAAGTGTAATACAAAGATTGTATGTAACTACAAAAATGCCACGATTCCAAATGCAATTGGTCCAAACATCTTGACCAAACATAATTGATAACCAACTGTTTGACAAAATTATTGCATGACATGAAATATACTACACAAGACTTTCATGAAACATTCATTGTGCGTTTGTGGTTTTGGAGCTTGAGAGTCCCAGCCCCTATTCAATTCTGTTGTATGAAACTGAGCCGCTTGAAGATTCTTCAAAAATTCACCTTTATGTTCCTCAGAACATAGGAAGTCATACAGGTTTGGAATAAAATAGATTAATAATTATGAATTTTTTACATTAACTAATCCTTTAAGAGAGTTAATGGGACCATTTTGAGTTACACTAAATACTTAATTTAGTTCTGCAGGGTTCTAGCGCTCACTTTGATGCCTTCCTTAGGATCCTCTCTGATACTGATTACAGGTTTGTCCTTTGACGTACACAGCAGGTCCAGAATCTCTTCATTGTAAATCTAAGTCAAACAAAGTAAAAACACTCATGAGCCAAACATAGCGACTGACTGAATAATATAAATAATTTAGAAAGACAACATGGCAAATAATGCCATGGTAAATTAAACTACATACCTCAAGATAAGACACAGCCATAACAAAATTACAGTCTGCAGATTTAGATCTTTCCTGAAAGATCCTTCTGATCACCCGTGGGATGACCCCAACCGTAGGCTCATTTTCTTGTTCTGATGTGTATGTGCCACCCATTGAAAACGTCTTGCCAGAGCCCGTCTGCCCATAGGCCAGAACTGTAGCATGATATCCTGCAAATTCAAATAGTGAACGTTCATTTATGCTCAATATCTGTACCTGAAATCTACCACAACTTAGTCTCAGCCTCTGATAGTATGCCCAGACAACACCCACAGTCCATTCACTGTCTAAGCATTATGGAAGAGAGATAGATAGATAGATAGATAGATAGATAGATAAGATAGACAAGACAGATAGACACACAGACATTTCATTGTCAAAGAAAGGTGGCTTGTTGTGTAATGTGAATATTTAATCTATAAACTGGGAAGTGAACCAGAACCATGCTAATGATCAGAAGTCTAATACATGAGAATAATCAATACATGAGAATAAATCACAACTCAACACCCATTAACATACCTTTAAAAAGTCCAGACAACAATGGAGACACTGCAGTGCTAAACACTTCCTCTTGTTCGGTTGCTGGGTCAAACACATAATCATATGTGAATGCCTTGTCATTGCCAACAATCACCTGAACAAAAAAGAATATTTGGATGAACATTAAAGAAATACACACAAAAAACAGACTGATCATGCATTTATATACATTCATAAAATGAAAAAGGTCCAATGACACAGACTTGAGGTTCACCAGGCACGAAATTAAGACAGCACTGGCATCCTTCATTAATTTCTTTGGGAACCAAAGGCCGGCATCTCAGAGCAACCCTTACAGGGATGGCCTTTTCATCGTCCTTGGTCATGCTGGAAGAGCAGGTTAGATTGATTAAAAAAATTTCAACTTGATTCACATGGCTAGCAATGTATACTACGCAAGAAAACCTCGTGGGACTGTATCAGTTCATAATGTCACCCAATACAGTCTTTCTATATATAACATACATATATATATATATATATATATATATATATATACACACATATATGCATAAAACAACACACATATAAACATGTCTTGGAACTGATATAGCACAATAAGATGTTAAAAACGCCAGTAATGTCCTTACCTTCCCCACTGCAGTTATTTTAATTGAGGAGTAAATGTTTGTAAACGATCCTTTTCACGCCAAATGGAAAACGGTTTCAGACAGGACAGAACATAATTTCAATCGCCCTCGCACAATTCCGTTATTTTATGTAAAGACGTATTAGCATCCGTGAATGTTTCCCTACAGATCCTGCCCGCCAGTTTCAAATAATCAGTCCCGCCTCCAACGTCATTACGTAGCGATTGAACAGTCGAGCTCCGCCCATTGTTGGTTCTCCGCCAGGCGGCTCATGGAGATTCGGAAAGGCCAATCGAAAATTGCATTTCGAATATCAACACGCTTTCGTGCTGCCTTATTCCGAGTATTAAAATAACTTATTAAAGTATCTGTAAAACCCAAGCATCGGTACTTGGTTACATTGGTATTAACGGCAATATGTTAAGCAATATTAAGCAATATTAGAAATATGATTAAATGAAATGTCTAATCGTTCATGCTCACAAAGTAGTTACTTAAAACGGATTGTCTCCACCAGTGTTGATAAAATAATAATAAAGCCTTCTTATTGAAAATACATAGTGAATTAATAACTTATAACTTAAATTCGTTTTTATCCCAACTTTAAAACTCTTAAAATATGCTGGAATGATATGTTAACTACAACAGTACACAACAGCAAACATCAAATATATAAAAAATATACATTAATTTTAAACAATACATATTAAAGTGTGCCTTTGTTTAAATAATCATTATACTTTGTTCATATATATTTAATATCATCTTTAAGATACTACAGTTACTGCCTCTTCTCACTGTATATTGTGTGTTGACCAGTATTTAATTATCAATAAATACAACTGTTGAACTGAGTACTGAGAAACTACTGAAGTTAAAAAAAAGCATGGACAGATCTCACTTCAGCAACATGGAGATTTATGGCAATCAGGCCAGTGAAGTTTAACACCCTGCTAAGTGAAGGACATAATGAGAAAAATGGGGTATTAGTGAGACAAATACAAAGATAACAAAAGGCTTTTAAGCAAGATGTACATTGACATTCCAGATCTTATCAGGACATTGATTGTGACGATGAACAGATCACAGGCACCATCAAAGTGTAGTCCCCTGTCCACAACATATCCCCAGTCTACCATATAACCACAGTTTATTGGCATTCGATTGTATTTTGATAGGGTGTCATATAAAGAAAGCCTGTAGTCTGTTTTTAATATTTTCTGTCTGTTTTCTTATAAAAAATATCCATATTGTGGTGTAATCTAAAATTCTGAACTCCTGACCACACATTCTATTTAATTGTCCCAAATTTCTTAATACCTAGTGGAAGTTTATTCATAAATGTATTTATTACATTGTTTTGGTGTCTTTTATTATAGTTGTTCCCACCATTAATTACCCAATAATGGTCCAAACATCCATCAAATAAAAAAACACAAAGCTTACCTGCTCAAAAGATTTCCTGTACTCAATTTATATTAAAATGTCACACTTCATGTTACATAATGTCATACCATGTTACAGAAAGGAACTGAAAAACAACACAAAAGAGGACCATGGAAGTAGGCAAGTTTATTACAGTATACAGATTTGTAAAGACAAACAAATATATTTGGGTTCAAAGCACAATGTTCAATGCTCAGACAAAAAAACAACAGCAACAAAGTTTAATTTAAATAACTTTGATAATATAGCTTAATGCTGAATAAAGGCTACATAAACATCAAATAAACATAATTCAAATTCAGTATTCCATTTTTATTTCAGCAACATTGTTGTGACTGGAAAACTTCAATGAATCAAGTGTCTTTGCCATCCTCTTTTCTTGTTATTACACAGCCGTCACCTTGACGTGACAAGAAAAGTTCCATGTGATACGCTGAAGCATTATTCAGATTTTCTAAATATGTTACAACATCTTAATAAGAGACAATGTAAAAACTCACCTCTTTGGGTTCAGTTAAAATCCTTGTATCCATCCCAGCAGGATTTAGGGCTACACAAGTGAAGGTGTTGTTTTTGAAGTCTTGAGCTGATTGAAATATCAGTTCACTCTGGATACACTCCATGCTGTTATTTCTGTGTGAAAAAAGGAAAAATAAATTGGAAAAATAATCACCACATATCGACTTTTTACTTTATGATTTGTCTATGTACAGATACAGATTTTTGCACACAAGGATTTTGCTACGGATTGTAATCTAACAGCAACTGTTAGCTAGGAGTTCTTACGTGGACATCTGCACTCTTCCACTAGGAAATGCTGTTTCAACAAAAGAGTTGTTGACCAACCAGTACACAAGAGTTTCATCTCCGAGTAATCCAGGGTCAACTCTGCAGGACCATGTTAACTGGTTCCCTGGAAAGGAGTTTAATAGTCTATTTTACTATTGGTTGCAGTGTAGTATGCACTATGTAGTATGCAGTTTACTCATATATACTCAAAGTTTATATGTATAAAGTATATCATACCTGTTTCACTCCTGCACACTGATGTAATCTTAGGAGCTGTGACCTGTTTCAAACCTAAACAATTTTTCCCAATATTAAGCTTCATTAAAACAGTATGAGTGGATTCTCTAAACTCTGATGTGTTCCATCTTAGTACGGAGTATTAAACAAACCTGCATCAGATACCGCTGCATTTACATGGACCCTAATAATCCGAACGAACATGAAACAATAAATTTCTGCCCATGTGCAATTACGTACAAGTAACGTAATGACGTATGAGCTGTTGTTGTCAGGTAAGATAGCGAAGCAAAACTGAAATAGGTAAATGTTGTGTGCTTTTACAAACGAAACGATACGATAAGCACTGTGCTTATGTCTAAAGGTCAATCCGATTCTAAGCTTGTGCCATAAAGTGTGTCATGAAAACGCGCATATGAACGTGATTACTTTATTCAGCGTGTATGTAAACACTGCGCTCGGAATCAACAGTCTGATTGATTTCATTCCTATTAAAACGACAAATGTCCATGTAAAGGTAGCTAGCGCCAGATAGACAGTATACGAATATGACTACAGGTAACTTGAAGATAGACCCTATAAAGAACACATCACATTTAGAGACTACGTTTACGCATTTATGCTGCAATACCTAGCAAATACACAATTCCACAATAAAAACAGCATATTTCTCACCATGAGCATTATTTAATATTTAATGCTGAAATGTATGACTCGATGAACCTATAGAAAGAAGTCTTACTTGTGTGCGTCTTTGTCCATTTCATGACTGCTGCTGGCAGGTAGACTGCTTGTTTTACGAGGTTCTGCTGAAATTCCTGTTCTTTATAGAGGTTTTGAGGAAGTTGGTGTATGATGATGTCATTGTTTCATGTGCATATACGCACGGGAGTTTCCTAAGTTTACCCAGTGCTACTACACTTTCTGATTTGTTGATCTTTGTAACAGTAAACATTGACGTCAGTCCCAAAGTGACGGAAAAGCCTGCCACCAAAAATGTTGCACCGCCTCTTGGGTCAGGCTGAAACAGGAATTCATTATCAGTGATTCAGCAGGTCATAATGTTAGCAGTCATAATTATCTTTAAACTACATGACATAACCTTTATCTAAGTCTAAGGACCTTAGATATTGTTGTATTTTCAGTTTTTTGGACATACAGTACCTTTAACGCTACAAACATAAAAACGTTTTGCATACGAATACAAAAAATACTTTGTTCCTGTTGAAATAAGTAGCTGTAAATTCAACTAGGTTAATTTTTTTAAAGAAAATAAGAGCATGTTAGCCTGCGCAAAACTCATACCTAAAAAACCTGAGGATTTTTTGTGGTTATTAATGTTATTTTTAGTGCATTGCTAATTGCTTACACGTTGTGGTAGTTTATGCTCATAATCAATCCCTGCTGATTGTTGCTGTATGCTTTATATCAGTTTTGGATTAATGTTAGGGTATTAATTTCTTTGGCCAAAAGAGTAACATCCGGCTACAGCCTATATACTGTTTTACTAAACATTTCTCGGAGGAGTGTCAGCCATCTGAGAGATTTTATCAAGATTTCCTTAAATATTTACTTGATCTAAATACTTAAAATCTATCTTAAATTATTTCCCTTTTTGAAATATTTGTGTCCTTTACAAACAGAATGGTGGAAAATGGAATAATGTTTTAACATTAATTTTAAACACAACTTAAATATTTACATATGTTGGTGGTTAATGTTTTAAGCATATTTGTGAACAACACTCAATATTATGAACAAATATGTAGTTGCTAGAGCAGTTGCCAGAGCATTGCTATTTGGTTAAGTCGTATACGTCTATGTATTTTTTTCCCATGTTGTCATGGTGTTGCTATATATTTGCTAAGATGTATGTGGTGTTTAAGGTATTTTGGGTGGTTACTAAGGTGTTTCTAAGCAGTCACTAAAGTGTTATAAATTACTTTTAGCATGTTGCTATGTGGTTGCTAGGAAATTGCTTACTGACACCATAAATCCACCAAAACTCCAATATTCTGATCTAAATATGGCTTAGTGTCTCCAATACAATATTATCATTTTCTATCATCCACCATTCTGTTTTGAAAAGTAAAACCACACCTCTTACCACCTGAGGCAGTAACAGTAATGCTTGATACAGCAAATAAACACTAATAATGAGTCATCCTGAGTAAAACAATTAACCATCATGTTATTTATCTATTCAACATAATTTTTAAAGTATCTTTGTGTTGTGTGTTTGTTGTTGGGGCTTACCACATAGAAAGAAAGTGAACATGGTGGACAACAGATGAACAAATTATACACTAACATCACCTGAGGCTAAAGATGTCCCTCATACTGCTCATTACTGGTTAGAAGACATAATTTCTTATACTCTCTCACACACGCACACACAGCTGTCCTTGTCCTTTGAATAACTAGCATGTCAGACGTGCAAACTGAAAACATACTGAAACAATGGTGCAAGGATATTATGGAAACAATTACATGTATGCTTGTTAACGAAAGAGAAACATACAGACAAGTATTTGATTTAAAAATGCAGTTAGTAAAGTTTTTTTTCCTTTACAAAACCCATGTAATTCAACAACAAGGTCCAAACATCATGTAGTCCATAAGCGAAGGTCAACAAAAACATCCAACATCAGACTGCTAGTGAAATTTCATTTAAAGACATTAGCTTGCTGTGTGTCTATATACAGTAAGTAACACAACAGACACAGTCCTCAAAAAGTCCCAGCGTTCTTGGAATCAAACCAAGGTATTAACCAAGATTTGAGTCAGGTATGCTAGTCCTTTGTACAGGCCGCTGCAGTTATTCTAAACCCAGGACATAATTGATGCCTTGTACCAGTCCGATGATAACAGGCTGCCAGGCCACAAGGTAGCGCAGCCAGTCCAGGAGCTGTCCGTACATGACGTGGGGTCTCTCCCACCTGATGAACCCAGGTTAAGGTGTTCTCATGAAAACTAAAATGTGTAAATACTTATTAGAAATGAAACAGGGCAGCACAATAAAACACAATTATGGCTAAAAAAAACGCGTACATTCCAAGTGGAATTTCCATGAACCACTAAGACATATGTACAGTCAGCTGGTCATTACCACAAAAAATGTAGATGACAAGATGACCCATAATAACCTACTAATAACTACATTACCTTGCAAATAACATAGTTATCTAAAAGTTAGTGTCTATTTAAGGGAGAAAAACGAGACCAATGTGTAGTAAATATACTACCTGGGACAATGGTCAATTTCATGGTTTAATGTGGTTTTAAATCACTGGCCATTATTCAAAAACATCTGATTGCAGAATGTGGAGTTGTACTGCACACTAGAGTTAATGTAACATTATGTCAACGAGAAGGACAGCATGAAAATAGTATGTAATAACAGCATGTAATAATAACACAAAAAACTGAACAACCAATAGCTTCCTCCCTGAAACTAGGATCTCCCAGGTGGGTGAAAAAGACTACCTGGAGATGTGATGTCACATTCATACATTCTGTCAAGAAAGATTTTTTTAAGTTTTTCTTGTTTCAGGACATACAACACAAAACAATTGAAAATTAATTTACGAATATGCATCAATGTCACCAACTGAAGTGTTTTTGAGGGCAGTAAAGGATACGGGTTACTGAACATCCTTTTTAGGTCAACCTTCTCTTTGCAATATGGACACGTCTGCTTCTTACCCACAATGCACCAGCCTCGAATGCAAAACTCATGAAATCTGGGAAAATTTAAGGGTTAAGGAAACAGGACATGATTTCAATGCCAAGCAAACAAATGTGTAAACCTGAGGTACATGCAGAGTGCCAGCTCAACCTTGTGATTTTAATGAAAATATATTTTTCTATATTGCTTACACAGAAGGACTGCTGTGCCCATTATACTAACTTCCCTGTAAACCTGAGACTTAATTAGCCAAACTAGACAGCATCTAAACAGGCAATTGTTAACAATATAACCAATAAAACATGCCAACTCATGTTACATACTGGAAGATAACCATAAATTGAACTTAACAATAGTGGTGCTTAATACCACTTATTTGCTTAAAGATCAGTGTTCACATGTTTTTAAACCATTTTTTGTGTATTCATTTACTCTTAGAACACGTAATAATAATAATAATAACAACAATAATTTTAGGGATGCTTCTGTAACCAAGACAACATGCATACCGCCCTCTAAAATTTTTAAAGACGTATAGAAATAACAAATCATCACATCCTCCCGTTACCAGTAAAGGTGACTGTAAAAATTGTAAAGAATACACATGATTGCAGGACAGCCTGTAGGTATTTTCAATGATTCCCTCTTCGCTTACGTCCACAAGGATTGGCTGACCACACACAGCACAGATGCTGTCTGAAAGATGCTTGGTGGGCATTCCTGATGCACTGTAATACTGAAACACAACAGATGGGAAAATTTCACGCAAAGATCAGGCCAAAAATTTACATTACAGCTTTAGGTGCAAGACAGTTTGAGTTGGTGGGGGTGAAAGCTGCATACTACTGGAAACTACTTTAAAGTCTAAGACCACACTGAAAATTGGTGAAGGCAAAATTAATTTTCAACCCTGGTATACGTTTCTTTGTAACATTCTCAAGTCATTACAGCCTAACATGGAACATCAGGTTTTCCTTGAACTTGAGAAAAATGTGTGTTCAGGTGTATGCTGTTATTTTGCTATATGGTAACATATCTAATTATTCAATGCAACAGTGTACAAATAAGCAATTCTTCTGCCAAATAATATGTTTGTTTCCTAACTGTAGGATGCTTGCGGTTGCTAAGCAACATGTGCTATGCCAGGTGTACGTTTATAGTAATTTTAAACAGCTGTGAACGCAGTGTATCCAATTAGAATTCAGAGTAAAAACTGAGTTTTTTTTAAAAATAGAAATCAACTTTGGCAGGCACCTTATACTCCTCAATTCTTTTTGCAATACATCTCAGGCACATACACAAGTGGTATTCTGTGCATTATGTTTTTTTATAAAAAACACAGACACCAAAATTGGGAAGTGAGAATTGTGTTACCCTAGCTACAGTAAACAGTAGGCCTAATAATTACATTAATGACACAAAAATATGGTATTCAGAGCAAAATAATACAATAATGAAAAAAAGTTGGGGTATTGGTTCAGGCTGACCTAAGAGTGCTCAAATCAGGCTATTTGGTAAATTGGTGTAGGACTTGTATATGTTGCAGATTGTCAAATGCAAAGCATGAATTTAAGCACTCACCCCAACTGTGGATGCCATAAAATCTGCGCACATTTCCGCAAAATCCCGACCTAGCACACCATAGTACAGGCCATAAAAGAGAAGTGATACACCAAAGTCCATGGCATCTTCTGGCTTTATTCTAAGAGCACATTGGGAGGCATATAACACAAGATTTAACATTAAGTTCATTGATCTTAGTTTCCTGTACAGATAAAACACTGAACATGACACCAATTTTCATTATGGCTTCTTTCAAATGGTATGTTGTCAGAAATTCAAAGTATGTCTTGATGCTTCCAAGTAAGAACAGGGTATCCAACAAAGTATTAGTCAACATTCTTACACTGCATAGTGAAATAAATAGTTTCAAAAACTTATCTCCTAGCTGGACAGCCCCAGAAGCTGGAATATTCTTCCAAAATTCACCTTTTGTGCTCTCGAAGAGCAATGTGGTAGTTTTGTTAGTTTTTTGTTAGTTTTTATATACCATGGACTGGGCTGTATATCAAACATTTTGCAAGTATTGTATGCACAATTGTAAGCCGTTTTTATGTGAGATCATTATAACAGAAATCTAAATGAGTTTGTTTTAAACCTTAATAGAATTCTTCAGAATTCAAAATTTCTTAATGATATCATCCAGTCCTTGTGTCTTGCTAGATACAAGCTATATAAAACCAGCCATATAAAACCAGGTCTATTTATAATTCCTTCCTCGTTGTTTCTGCATGTTTACATAGTGACAAACAGAAAAAATACAGGAAGCATGTTTTGACATTAAAGGGATCACGTGGTGACATCATATGACCATTCATCTACATGTGACTCTATCTGTTTACCAAGAATGTTTAAAGTTTCTATAGACATGCCTGTTTTGTTGTAGCCTGCAATGTTACACAAAAATTAACATGCAGAATTAATGTCATATAGGTGTGACTCTGCATAAAATTACCGCAGATGTTATTTAAACATGTCAATAACAATATATTCACAATCATCATAGTATTAGCAGAGCATTATGAAACATGCAGACACCACTTTTCAATAGACTTTTGAAATTGAATTTATAGGTAGTTGAAATAAAATACTCCTGGTAAGTTGACATACTATTTTAAACAGGACTAGCTAATTAAATAAAAAGTCAACTATTCATGAATCAGTGATTTTAAACACTGGAAGTTGAAAGATTTTATAACTCACCTAAATATGAGATTGATGCCAAAGAGCGTGAACATAACTACAGCATAGCCCACAATGCCTGTGGTGTAGCTGATCTTATACAGGAGGAGGAACCATTTATACACAAGCCTGTGAGAGGACAAATAGAAAACTGGATCAATAGCTGAATCCCACAAACAATATCAAATCATGTCTGAGTTGTAAATTTTCACCCCCAAATTAAGACGCATTGTATTTTCCCAACCATTAGGATATGTAGCAATAAGCACATTAAGCACAGTAATTCTTGTTACTGTAATACAAAGTAAACTTATTCTCATTATCATCAAGTACTTAAATAGCAAAATATTGCTATGTCTTGTAGCATATGTTGTAATTTCTTGAATAAAATGTTTTAATTTAAATCAGCATAAATTAAAGGAACACACTCATAATAATAGAATTAAAGCATAAAAAGCAGAATGATGGTAATTACAAAAACACAAACGTATATTCATTTTTTATCTATAAAAATTTCTTTATTAAGAAAAAAAAAACAAAAGACATTGCTTCGAGCAAAGGGCACTTAAGTCTCTTGATTCAGGAGTAAAATGTGATCCAGCTACAGTTTGTTTTCATGAGATTCTATGACAGTTATACTGAGTGATGTGCGGGTGTTATTTATAGTTAGTAAAATATTTTACATCCAAAAGCAGCTAACTTGGAAACTGTTAAGAAAATCTATCACTGAAAATCTACCACATTCTAACAATAAGGTCACAGGCTCACAGCATGACGGTGACTTCATTTTCGGTTACCTTGGTGTGGTGCAGTCCAGCGGTTTGCGGGTGGCACGAAAAGTGATGAAGGCCGTGACAACAGAGAAGATGAACCATGTCACCAGAAACCTCCACCAGTGCAGCTTAGTGGTGAAGTACAATGGAACCACCCACATCTGAAAGAGTGTCACCAACTAAAAAAAAATAAAAAAAATACTAAAGAGAGTCTATATAGACTCACAATTTTAAAATTCCAGATTTGAACATAAACATGTTAAAGCTGCAATTGATACGTTTTTAAAGATAGACATTTCTAGACAGCTCAAATTATAAATCAATATTATAAGCTTATTGTTGTACATCAGGGTAGAGGTAGGAAGACAGTTTAAAACTCTGATTCAAAACTCTGTCATGTACTTGCTCATTAACTGATTTTTGTTCATTTTTAATAAAAAAGGAACATATTGAAGCTTTAATTAAAAATAGAGCGATACTATAACCCCAAAATATTGCATATTATTATTATTATATTATTATTTAATTTCTTGTTTCTGAACTACAGAAAAGACCCTAAAGGTGGATTTTTTTATATGAAGTAGCTACTGTATAAAGGGTAATGCAGAAGACTATAACATAAACATCAGTACAATTAATGTGTAATCTCTCCACCTAGTGGTGCAGAAAACCAAAGATTAGTTCACAGAATAATGACTTTTAATTACTCACTTGTACATCATGTGTTATATTCAATTGTATTCAATTAATACAAATTAAACAAAAATGAACAACAAGCTTTAATCAACTTGGATGTAATACAATGATGAAATAATATTTGAAGTGAAAAAACGGGACTCACATTGTATGATTTAGGGTGTCTCTGTTTCCACTGGACCAGAACAAGTTGGGCAATGACGAGTGTGACGATAAGAATGAGAACCATCTCTGCATGCATCGCCTCATGCCCCTTGTGTTTGGCATGCATCTTAGCATGTTCCAACCTGCCAGACAGTAAACATAAACGCTTGTTTATAATCAAGCTGTGTCAACCCCAATTCTGTGTTTTACAGCAGAAATTCCCAACCAGGAGTTTATGTACCAGGATGTTCTTTAACGGGTCCTATATGAACCTTGGAATTTTCTTTTTATTTTGCTATGTTAAACATTTAAAACAGATAGCATGAACTATTTGCATTTAAATTAAAAATAAATTCAATGATGTGTCTTTCTATAGAAATTTTCTTCTATAACTTTGCCTAGAACTGTGAATCATTGTAATAACAGCCCTTTTAATAAAATGAAAGATAATGCAAAAGATTTTCTGGTTTAGTGTTGATGAAGAGGTACTTAAGTTTCAGAGATGAGACTGTTGGGTTGTGTACAACAACAAAAAAGACTGGAAAACACTGTTATAATGAATTAGTTATTGCAGATGCCACGTCTTACTTCCTTTATTGATACAAATATTGATAATATGCACAGCACAAGGACACTTAAATCTACAGTTGCATACATGATAAACAATAAAACCCGGAAAATTATTAAAATATAATAACAAAAAGACACTGACCTCCACTTCTCCTCTGGTGAGAGCTGGGACAGATCAATCTGTTGAAATATGACTCACTTTTAGTGATGAGTTCCGGCACTATTTGCTAAACAGAAGCACACGACAACATAAACAGATAACAAACCCCTTATTTTTGCAGCAAAGGCTTGATTTGGGCCATACGACTTTATAAGTTATACACACACACACACACACACACACACACACACACACACACACACACACACACACATACAGTTTACATATAGTTTACAAGAGCTATTGAACATTTCCAGCGTAATGCACAAGAATAAGATGCACATTGACCCTTACAGTAGGCCATGTTCTGGCCAATATGATTTTTTGGTAACTTTAATAAACAATTAAACTTTAAACACGAGGAAGCTTGATTAGTGAAGCATTCTCTTGTCCTCAGAACACGGTTAAACCTTTCAGTTAAAATCCACTTTTATTCTATAGTTGGCTATTACCTTAAAGCAACCCAGAATCTTTTTATGGTGCTATTATCTGAAGAACATATTTACAATATACGACCCCTCACCCACCCCATTAACACAATTAACTGTTATTTGTGTTAAAAATGTACAATGTAATACGAGATTTTGACGAGTCTGATCAAAGTGCCCATTAGATAATCTGACCAATGAGCAGCCGGCCAATCGCGTTAAATCAACATCTCCAGATCTGCGTGGAAAATTAGCTACTGATTTGTTCATCGCTTTGTTTACAGAAATGTGCACAAACTAGAGATGTATGATTCTGTTTTCGGACCTGAGAGGCCTCGTCGAGATGTCCATGTCCGTGGTCGTGCTCTACACCGTCAACCTCCACCTCAAACACCCCTGCCATCTTCCTGAGCACTGACAACCCGACTACCCATGTAACCCATGACGCTTCCGGGTTACGTGGCATTCTGACCAATCATAAGCCGGCATCTGTTCCCTATTTCCGTTCCCATCCCTGTTAGAAGTAGCAGTACATTAATATAATAATTCAGTCCTTTTTTTACTTAATGTGAATTACAAATTAATTAGAACATTTGGATTTATTGTTAAGCAATAATAATAATAATAACACATGATTTATTTGTATCTGCAAAAACTAATATTTACTTATTTCTATATGTATTTTTAAATGTATGTATTTGTTTATACATTTATTTATTTATACTTAAGCGTCCCTAAATAGTAAATCCTGGAGAAATATAAAACTGTATCTCTTGCTCGAGCCGTTCGTTTTAATTAAAATTATTTATTTGTAAATATTTGTTTTGTTTGTAAATTTATTATGTTTGTCTCTGCTAGTTAAAATCAATTTTGTATCCATTACCTTTTTTCATACCATTGCAGAAGATCTTCATTATGACGCAAATATGTACATATGTACAAATATTATTCTTTAACAAAAAGTACAAGCTAGGGGGCGATCCAGGACAGGGTTGAGAAGAACTGGCCTAGACAATATGGAAAAACGTTTAATTACAAATTAAAATGTTTGCCTATAGTTTTAGACACTAGTTTTTGTTATTTTCATTAACTTAAGTTAAATTACTTAAATTAAATACACATAAAACGTTACCATGTTTACAGTAATAAATATATAATTCTTAATTTCTACCAAAAAATAAATCGCTGATAAGCGCATGACTTCCATGAACTAGTTCAGAAGTGTACACCTGTTACCAATGATCTAATTACAAGGTTACCAGGTGCAAACGTTTATCCTACCGCTATATAAAGAGTTGGTATGTTGTTGTTATGCATGTCTAGGTTGTGGTCAAAATGGATTCTGTGAAAGTCATTATTTTAGTTTTATGGTGTCAGCAATGGGTGTGTGAAGGTAAGCAGGGACCCGTGTTGGTCTAAGTTTTGTGACTATGCTAATTGCACTTGTGTATAATTACAAGGCTGGCATGCTGGTGTGTTATTGATGCCAAAAAAGGGAAAATATTAAGTACTATATATTGAATAGCTTTAGTTTCTATTTTAATGTGTAACCTTTAAAACTGACAATGTATTTCTTAATGTCACCCTTGTGACATGAATGTTTTTGCTGTCCCAAGGAAATGACCACAATGCAAGATCAGCAGAGGCACAGCGTGTTGTTGCTGGCTTTCTTTCATGGGAGGATGCATCTGCCCTAATTTTAAAAGGTAAATATTGTATCTTTGCATACGATTTATCTTAATTTTGACTTTGTCCATATTTGTAACTAACTTGTTACTGGGTAAATGGCTAATTTGTTTGTGATCCTAAACCTCTTTAGGAATGCTAAGAGATTATGTGCAGAATAGTGACTCCTTCCATAAATCCACTTCTGAGGAAAATGGTGCCAAAGAAAATTCTGCCCATTATCATGGCAACTACAGCCAAGATGACACCGCTGTGGAATCCAGTTCTGGCCTCTCTAGCAACTACAGCCAAGATGACACCGCTGTGGAATCCAGTTCTGGCCTCTCTAGCAACTACAGCCAAGATGACACCGCTGTGGAATCCAGTTCAGACGTGCATGGCAACTACAGCCAAGATGACACCGCTGTGGAATCCAGTTCAGACGTGCATGGCAACTACAGCCAAGATGACACCGCTGTGGAATCCAGTTCTGGCCTCTCTAGCAACTACAGCCAAGATGACACCGCTGTGGAATCCAGTTCTGGCCTCT
>JAZGTJ010001142.1:0-37734 GCA_036877575.1 Botia almorhae | reverse complement strand
AATCCAGTTCTGGCCTCTCTAGCAACTACAGCCAAGATGACACTGCTGTGGAATCCAGTTCTGGCCTCTCTAGCAACTACAGCCAAGATGACACTGCTGTGGAGTCCAGGTCAGATGTGCATGGCAACTACAGCCAAGATGACACTGCTGTGGAATCCAGTTCTGGCATCTCTAGCAACTACAGCCAAGATGACACTGCTGTGGAATCCAGTTCAGATGTGCATGGCAACTACAGCCAAGATGACACTGCTGTGGAGTCCAGTTCAGATGTGCATGGCAACTACAGCCAAGATGACACTGCTGTGGAATCCAGTTCTGGCCTCTCTAGCAACTACAGCCAAGATGACACTGCTGTGGAATCCAGTTCAGACGTGCATGGCAACTACAGCCAAGATGACACTGCTGTGGAATCCAGTTCAGATGTGCATGGCAACTACAGCCAGGATGCTGCTGCTGTGCAATCCAGTTCAGATGCCTCTCATGCTTTCGGTCCCCATGTTGTCATTGTGCCTGGTAACTTTAGCCAGAATACTGGTTTTACAGAGTCTGTTCCTAGCCTTGTCATTATGTATGGTAATTTCAGCAAAGATGACAATTCAACAGATGAGTTTCTTGCCATTGCCTCAGAAATGTTGAAAATTAAGCCTTAATAAATTGTATGTCAAGTGCTTTTGCTGCATTAACTTTGCCTCTTTACAGTTCCAAATTGCATTGCAAACTTTACTTTGGGTAAACAATGTAGACCAAATTCAGTCAAAACTTTCTTAGTTTCACAAAGAGTGGCTACAGTCAGTAATAAGTCATAGATCTTTGCTGGATTTGTAGTACAGAGCAACTGAGAATGTTTGGAGTCCCTCAAGACTCCATATTTTCCAGACAATATCCTTTTTCAATTGTTTCTGTGGATAATAGGGTTTCACTGTTTTAGACTTGCAGTTTTTTTTTTTTTGGGGGGGGCTCTTTCGGAAGGTGATGGTCAATTCTTAAGTGCTTAACTACTTGTTTGCTGTCATTCTTTGCCAAAAATACACCAACCGACATTAATTGTGGTGTTCGCTAAAAATCTATGGTTTTAATACCAAGTTTTGATTCAAGGTGTAGAAGTTTAATATGGCACATACCAAAGTGTGCTTGAGCACATGCCACCATATTGAAATGTTCCAAGCTTCCTCAGGCTCTAGTGCTACAAGATTGCATGTGTTGGTTTAAAGGTTGGATTTGATTTTGGAAAGTAGTCGCTTTCCAGTGACTACTAAAAACTGAGATTGAGACCCTTATCTCTACTTCTGAAGGCAACAGACCCAACATAAGATTTAACACAAAGGTAGAATACAATAGAATATTAGATGAAACCGTAAAGAATAATGTTAAGACAAGTTAATTACATGTGTCTGTTAACTTATCTCAATACACGTGCACATGTTGCTTTTAAAAAACTTAAATCCCCTCAATGTGTGGGATTTCATATTTAGAGCTAGCCAAAACAATCCCATTAAATAAGTGTCTGTGTAGGCCTACTATTGGTATAAGGTGTGCAAGAAATTGACATATGTGATTTAAAAACACCTTATTACAGGTCTGTTACAGCAGAACTGATTCCCCAGTTGACAACTGGGCAGAAGTAAACAAAGTTTAGCTTTTGGACTTGCTAAGGTTTCTAAGGGGCTTCAGAACCATATTGTGAAAGCCTTCAAAAAAGCTAAAGAATATGGTTAACAAACCATTTACCTACAGATGTGGAAATACTGTGGAGTAATTGATGGCCACCCCTATGAAAAATCCCTGGATCCACACCAAGCTATGGGGCAGGGTTAGTGCAAATGACAGTGTTGTTTTATATCAGATACAATCAGCAGCAGTACACAACAGTCTGTTGTGTCCGTTTGATGCGGTGGGTTTTATTTCTGCAGCCGTATAATTTGAATTTTTTTTGTTGTAGGAAAGAGAATTGGAGCATTAGGGATTGGTTAGGTGTCTGCGAAACAGGTGTGTTTTAGGTCGTTTTTTGAAGGTAGATATGGTTTCAGCAGCTCGGGTGGAGACTGGGAGTTCATTCCAACACACAGGAACAGAGTAGCTGAGAGTTTTAGAGCGTGATCTGGTACCTAATTGTGGGGAAAGGATTAGACGTCGGTCATTAACTGACCGCAGCTGGCGGGAGGGAACATATATCTAGAGGAGTGTCTTGAGGCAGGGGGAGAGGTTCCGGTGACTGTCCTAAAGAAAAGTGTCAGACATTTCAATTGGATGCGGGCCGCTACGGGTAGCCACTGGAGTAAGGTCAGTAGGAGTGTGACATGGAAATTGTACAAAAAAATGGGCTGAACAGCAGCATGTGCTTGTGCATGTTGTGCACCTCCACCTAGTGGCCAGACAAATACAAAGTCTTGTGTGTGGGTGTTTCTGTAGTGTAGTGGTTATCACATTCGCCTTACACGCGAAAGGTTCGAAACCGGGCGGAAACAACGTGTAGCTTTTAAACTTGCTAGAGCCTTTAGGGGCTTCACAACCACGCTTGCCTTCCAGAGAGTTGGGCACAAATTAACATTTATTCATTTAGCAGGCGCTTTTATCCAAAGCGACTTACAAGCGACATAAGGATTAAACATTTTGTCCTAAGAACCAACAAGCTGAGTCTACAAGCTACATTTACAAGTGGACATTGTACTCTGTTACTAGAGAAAGGATGAAAGAATTTTTTCTGTTGTAGGAAAGAAAATTGGAGCATTAGGGATTGGTTAGGTGTCTGCGAAAAAGGTGTGTTTTAAGTCATTTTTTGAAGGTAGATATGGTTTCAGCAGCTCGGGTGGAGACTGGGAGTTCATCCCACCACAAAGGAACTGAGTAGCTGAGAGTTTTAGAGCGTGATCTGGTACCTAATTGTGGGGGAACGATTAGACGATTAGTTATATGTATATATAACCACTAGAGGACTCTCTGTTCACTTTTCATTTTTAAATTCTGTGAGGTAACTTCTAGTAATTTCTTACAACACTGAAGGCAAGGACGTTTTATAAATAAATACGTGACCTTTTTCAACCTTTTGCGAACATTAGTGTCCACATTTATTTTTAAGTGTTTATCTTTCATTTTTAATTAATCCAAAAATGTTTTCCTTCAGGTTTATACATCTAATATTATACATACATTGTACATTGAATACATATTTTTAAAATCATTTCTTTGAGTTTAGATTTGCTCCAAAATTATGATTTATATTGGCATCCCTGTTAACAATTAACTGCATTACAGATGCCATAACAACTACTTTAAAGTGTTGGCATATATGTACGAGGGTCAGGGTATATTGCTTTTTCATTGTACATAGTCAAGGTCATCTGAACGTCAGCAAAAGCGACACGGTTAACTTCTATGCTGCAACAACTGCAATGTAACGTAAAACTATGAGAGTATGCATTTGGTTTATGTTGGTATATTTTCTTGACGTGACAGGTTGGCACAGGATTTAATAATGACGCAATGAAGTAATACTTTTCTGCAACACAAGTTTATAATGCATATTAAATGTAAAGAGCTTAATCTGTGACGTTTTCATCCTGTTGGTCAAACTTCTTTGTCAAGTTCACTAAACTTCTACAGAATAAAGACTTAATGGGATCTCGCGTGTATCTTTCGTAAAGTCTAGTGTGATCTCACCTTAACTCGGAGTTAAAGATACCGAACAGCCTATTCCTATGAAATGTAGTCAGTGTTATGAAAAGTCGACAAAAGACCCTTTTCATCTGAAAATATTAAAAATAAAACCCTGCTTATAGGGTAACAAAAACGTGTGTACGTATATGTATTTTGCATATGGTTAAACGCAGTTGTTTGTTCCTTCAAATACCGTTTAGGTTAATTCCGAATGTAACAAGCCTTTTGATTGGCTAATTTTAAGGTGGCGATTCCTATAACGCACATTGGTAATTGTATTCATCCAACGATGCTGATTGGCTGAGATGTAAAGGGCCACGACTAATCAGGAGTCAGCTCTCTTCCCCCCCACTATGTTTTGAATCCAGCTCTTGTTGAGAACAACAAATGAAAGCTGTCTTTAAAGCGTCGCTCATGTTTGTTTGCCGGTATTAGATACGGATGATTTTATAATATAGATCTAAACTGTTTAAGAAGTCTACCAAGCCCAGATTTATATTTGTAATTAAATAGAGATATTTCGTTTGACCGTAGCTTGAATGATAAACCGGTGATTCTGGACAGTTTTGTTTTGTAGCCAAAGTGCGTGAGGTTTTATCTCAGTACTCGAGTATTTCAGTAAAACAGGCCATGCCTCGTCAGGGTAATACAAAACAAGCAACTGATATCAGATCTAAGGCGAACAGTCACCAGAATCAGGTGAGAAACAATCATAATGATTGAGCTTTGCTTAAACCCTCACGATCCTAAGTGACTGAATGTAGTCAGCTTTACACAAATAAACTGTTTTATGTATTTATTTGCATGATTCCTCTTGATCAGTATTTTATTTGTTGTAGGAGGATGTTTATAATGTTAAGAGGACGCCCTCCTCCCCCCAGGGAGGTCCTAAGAAGAGATCTGCCTTGGTTGATCTGACCAATGTGAGCTAAAGGCAAAATAATTGCTTTTGCTTTTATTTTTTCACACAGTTGTAGTTCATCACAGTAACTACAGACATTTTCTACTAGCTAAATATCTGTTGTGTTTACTTCCACTACACTGTATCTATTGATGTATTATCGTTTTCACATTCTTTTGTAAAATGCTTAGCTTGAAAGTGTGCTTGTGCTATCTGTCCCTAAATGAAATGTGATTTACAAAAATGCATGACAGTCATTGAAATTTTAGGTGTGATATAAGAGTCCAGATAGTAATCATAATGAAAAAAATAATGTATGAGGAGGTTTAATTGTTCTGATTAGTCTCTCTGTTTTAACAGATAACCAAAACCCAGACTAGCATTCAAGCAAAAAATGGCAAAACAGTCAATAAAGCTCCAACCTGCAATGTGATTGTCAGGACTCATGGCATCCAGAAAAAGTGATTTACTCTATTACCCATTAAGCATCATATGTTTTTACTGATTTAGAAATTTTTAAATTTGCAATATTTGCATGGTATTGATTTTTGCAGTAAGGATTTCTGTCTTGAGGAACAGCCCAAGAAAGCTGAACTTAAAGCAGAGGAATTACCAATAGATTGCTTCAGTGTATGCCAACCTGATGAGCAGTCTACAGTTCAACAGCTAAAGGTTTAAACTTTTCATCACACCTTGCTTTAATGCTGATGATAAGAAATGTTGCAATTTCAGATTCACAAAAATGTAAAGTCTTATTTTTTGTGCTGTACTGTACAAATCCAGTATCCAGACAATGTGATAAAAAAGCTTGTGTAAAATGTATTGATTTTGTCTTAAGTAAACCCAGAACTGCTCTTTTATTAACATTTTGCACGTTTTCAAAATGAAAGTCTGCAGAATAGTTTTAAACACAGTGAAATGTGTTATTGAACTGAGAGAGATTCTTATAACTAGCTGAAAGCGTACTCAAATTCTTGATGCTAGAGATGATTCTGCTAGATGATAAAATTGATTGTATTTCATGTTCATTTTAGTGTATTTAAAACTTTGTCTTTCCATTTGTGTTGACCAGGTGCCTGAAGAGTTTGATGTTGACAAGGTACATAGTGGGGACTGTTTCATGAGCCCTGAGTATGCCAAAGACATCTTTGATTACCTCAAAAACAGAGAGGTGAGAATACTGTTTTCAAGTGCATCTAGCAAACTGCTACTCTCAAGCTAAGCAGTGATTTCTGACACGTTGTGCATTCAGGTACTTTAAATGAGAGTTGCCAATAAAGTGGATAGGAAAATTCTCAGTACTGTTATAGCTGTGGATAAGAATAGTTTTGAACATGCAATTCAATTCTGTTTACATATAGAATGTTTTTGTAAATATGACATGCAGGGTCATTTATGCGCATGTAACCTAAAATAACTTCACTAAATCTTACCTATCACTGATCTTGTCTATCACCTTACAGGTTAATATCTTTAGGTGCCTGTTTGGTGTATGGTATTTTCACACAAAACTACATTTAATCATATAAACTTCTTTTTCCCTTAGGAGAATTTTTTACTATGTGATTATATGCAAAAGCAGCCAGACCTAACCCCAGACATGAGAGGTATCCTTGTTGATTGGATGGTGGAGGTACAGGTAGGTATACTTTTAAGTGTAGGAATGTGTAGGGACTTTGTGATATTCTGTCGGTGTGATAATATTGTGATTCATCGTTTAGTGCAAACGTTGCAAACAAGGTACACAGAACTGCAGAGTTTTTGGACTAACACTACATTTCACAAATTCACAGTTAACTACATAGTGGTTAATTTCTTTCTTGTTTGAAATGCTTTAAATGTTTGCCATAAGAATATTAATACACTTTTGCATGGTAAAATACTGTAGTGCTTTGAAATGTTTCTAATTGTACTCCCTGTGTGTGAAGGAAAACTTTGAGCTGAACCATGAGACCCTTTATCTGGCAGTGAAAATCACAGACCATTACCTGTCAGACATTGTTGTTATGCGAGAGTCCCTGCAGCTCATTGGCTCCACTGCCATGCTCATTGCTGCCAAGTTTGAGGTAAAGGAACAAAACTTTGCTTTCTAAATGTGTCATACTGTTCTAATGTAATAATATACCTTATTAAAGTTATTGTTCACACAAAAAGTGATATATGGACTCAAATATACTAACAAAATGTATAAATTGAATATACTGTAAGTCACTTTGGATAAAAGCATCTGCCAAGTGCATATAAAATGTAACGTAAATACATCTCATGTTTTCTATTAAACAAAATTAGAAACTGAGACTGTATTGTTAACATGACACAGCGCTTTCCATGTCTTTAGGAACGTTGTTCTCCATGTGTGGATGACTTCCTGTACATTTGTGATGATGCCTACAAAAGACAGGAGCTCCTCACTATGGAAATAAACATGTTGCAGGCACTTAACTTTGATATCAACATACCGGTGCCTTACCGGTTCCTCAGACGCTATGCAAAGGTCAGAGTGCTCAAGACACAACTGCTAACAACAGTGATCTTAAGGAATATAGTCTCCCCATATTACAGTTTGTCGCTTAGTTACACTTACTTGCTGTGTTCTCCCTTAAATTTCCATTTCTTTTAACTGATTAAACTCTGCAGGTAGCTGGCGTGAATATGGAGACCCTAACGCTTGCACGCTATGTGTGCGAGTCAAGCTTACTGGAGCTAGAACTTGCGTCAGAGAGAGCATCTTGTCTGGCCTGCGCCTGCCTTCTGTTGGCTCTCATTACCAAAGATCTTGGAGGATGGGTAAGGAAAAGGGACACATTGAGTTATGGTTCCACCTTATGCTAAAAAGATATTAATACCATGCTGTTTGGCTGTCAATCATAGCATGTATTCTTTGTTACAGCACCTGTGTTGTCCATTGTTTTTGTCTTTCAGTAGCTAGTTTGTAACTATTTCAGACGTTTACTTTCACAGACACCAGTTCTGCACTATCATACTGGCTATGCACTGGCTGATCTGAGTTGTTTGGTAAGGAGGTTGTATGCTATGCTGGCATGCCCTTCAAATGACAAACTTAAAGCCGTGGAAAACAAATACTCCCACAGGTATTTATAGGCAAATCACTTATAATATGGACATTTAGGCAGAATTGCAGAATTGTATTATTTGAATTTACTTTCTTTTTAATTCGTAAACCTTTTGTGTGTGTGCAGAGTCTTTTATAAGGTGGCAAAAATTCCCTTGGTTCATATTGACACGTTGGAAGAGGCATTAACAGTGGTTTGAGAATCATCACTAGAGATTGTTACTACCTTTTTCGGCATTGTAAATACATTATTTATTAATTTGTATAAAGATATGCAATAATGTTTAGAGTGCTCTAGTAGCTTTTACTAAGTTATTGTTAACTACAAAGATCAGGCAGAAACTCATAAGACTGTTACCAAAATATATTTAGCTGTTATTAAACTTAATTTTAGCAATTGTGTATATAAATGGAAATATTATACCTTGTTAAGGCTATTAAGGGCTGCTGTTTGATTTTACCAATATCTATGGATTTGAATGAATGAATTTATGTAAAAAAAATATATATATTTTACAATGTTATTTATCATTATATTTCTTAACGAACCATTTTGTTTCACTGAAATATTGCTATTTTTAATGGCTGTTTTAAAAAAATAAAGATCATCCATCTTGTTCTATTCTACAAGTTTTTCCCTTACTTGTGTACTAAACCAGTGGTTCTCACCAGATGGCGCTGGGGGCCGCATAGAAATTTCTAGTTTAGGAAATTTTAAAACCTTTACCTGTATGCAATTAGGATTGTCCTTTGTAAAATATTATGTATTTAAAAAATAAAAATATTTAAAAATAAAATTTGTATTATACACATTGTTAATATTCAACATCAGAGAAATAAGGCTACAAAGAGAATTGATGTTCCAACATTGTATAAAGTCATTGTTTTTAGTATAATCCAAAATTCTTAAAGTAAAATGGTAAGTTTGACAATGTTTTCGTCATGAGTTTTCTTTTGGGGGGGGCCACAAAAGGATTCACCTTAAACAAGGGGACCTCCTCTTGAAAAAGTTTGAAAACCACTGTACTAAATAATGTGCTATACACTGTGCACTTGTGTACGCACTATGTATTCAGCCAACTAGTGTATTAATTTTCAAAGGGTAGTGTCAGCTACAATTATTATACTGTATGAGTTTTTCTTGTTTTCTTAACTTGAGATTGTGAACTTAAGTACTTTTTAATGCTGTTTGCTCACTAGCTTAGCAAGTTGTTATTTGCGTTAGTCAATGGGAAACTATATTCATAACTCATTTCACATACATAATGTGAAGATTTCTTGCTGTTGCAAGGTTCCTTATATTTTTTTTTATGTTTTGTCATGTATTTTTCAACAGTCCACCTGTCCATTTGCATTACGTGTGCTGTCAGAAAGTGCCATAGCCATTACTCCATGTCTGAATGGACACTAGAGACATTGGAGACATTGAGGACATAAGGCCACTGTCCTGAAAATGTCAAACACACCTAGTACTCTTACCAGGCTCAAGACCACTAATGTGAAACTAAAAAACTCAAAGAAAACAGTAGTGCAGCAACAGTGAATTGAACCTTACTGTTGTTATATTGTATTTATATTCCCAGTTTCATTTGTGTTGTACAATAGATATTAAAATAAACGATAGTTAGACATTATTTTAAAATTTGAAAATATTAACTAAATATTAAAGACTTAAGAGATCCTGAACTTCATTTAACATTGATATAATTAAACTCTAAAAACTGTAACATTTTACTTTGTTAAATAGGGGGTCATTTTTATATCAACAGTTTTCCTCATCTTGTCCAAAGAAGACAAAATTCAACTCTCAGAATTCATGATTTTCTGTGCTAACAAACCCTGGTCTCTGGTTATGCATAATTAATTTCAGCTGAAAAAAAATGACCGTATTCTACCTCAAGCTGAAAAGCAAAGAGCCACCAGTCTTCACAGCATGTCTCTCATAAGAAAACATCTGAGCAGTGATAAATGACCCCTGTGCACACTGAAAGAAGCACACAGTGGCACAAAACAGAGAAGAGACATGATGAACACGTCACACTAATATTAAGGTAAGATATATTCTTGTTTTTTTGATTAGGATGAATGAGGAAGTTGAACTTTGAGCGCAGAATTTAATTTAATTTTAGTTGCGGTTTATCGTCTTTTGTAGTGTTACCTGAATATATTAAATATTTTAAATTGCTCTTATTCTGCATTCTGAATCCCACAGCCCAGTAGTGTGGGTGAAGGTATCTCGTGTTCTGTCTTGCCGCTTCTAACAGAGTTGACTATTAATAATTTTAATCTAACCAGTTTTGATGTGATACGTTTTGGGCGAAAATCCAATTAGACTCTAGAGCTGTCCCTTTTTAAAATCTATGTCATTAATCATACACGTTGTGAAGTGTTTTAAGCCTGGATAGTTTATTAAAATGATAATTCACCCAAAAATAAAAAATCCCATCATCTATTTACCTTTATATCATTTCAAACCTGTAAGACTTTTGGGCTTTTGAGAAACACAAAAGAAAATATTTTGAAGTATGCCAGTAACCAAATAACAACACCCGTTGACTTCCTTTGTATGGACACAAAACCACTGAGACGTTTCTCAAAATATTCTAGAGAACAATGTCTTGCTACTGGCTTTGCAGCTTAATCCTTACTTTGGATTGGTTTGCCAAGTGTATAGTGTAAATCAGATATGGTTCATGTTTAAAAGATTTAGGCTGGTCCTTAAAATATATATAGTCAACAATTCAGAATTGGGCATCAAGAGCGGCAGTGTAATATGTGTTCTTCTGTTAATCAATCTGATTTTGAGCATGGACTGTGACTTTGAGAGCTGGTGTGGAATACAAAAGGCCTGTTAATTTTTTTCAGTCTATTTAAAGACATTTGAAGACATACAAAGGTATAAAAATATTTTTAGCTACTGATTCATGCTAGTCAGGTGCAGTGATTTCAGGGCCAAGCCATAGTGGCTTTTTATTCCACTGTATCCATGTATTGCATAAACTACACAGGCATACATTTGTATATACATACAGTGAAAATGATGAGCATGGAACGTATTATAACAATGAAAAAGTCAGTGTCATACCTGACAATTGATACACACACAATCTAGGGCAGTGGTGTCCTAATGGTAAAAAAGTTAACCTTTAATTCCCACAGCAGGCAAACAACTGAGGCGCACCATTCTCCCAGTTGCTGCAGTGATAGCTTTCAACTGCTGTGGGTGGGTGTGTGTTCAATACTCACCAGTATGAGTTCAATTCAGACGACACATTTTAAGTATGGGTTACTTCATTTTCACACAGCAATTGTTTTAGTTGTGGTTACAGTATGTTTCCCTGAGTCCTTTGTCAAGCCACTTTATATACACTGATGAGACAAAGAGTCATAAATTATATTGTTATTTGGAACTTGGTTAGTCACAACTTCTGTCTTGATCGTCAACACACCCAAAGGAGGAATGTGGATTGTCTCTTAAGTTCTTAACCCCTTTATCACTCTATACTGTAGTTAAAACATGATTTTTTTACCTGCTACACCAAGACCTTTAAAATGGAGAGACCAAGACCAAACATGGAAATAAAAACTCAATATACTTTAATATTGAGTTTAAATATACTCAGTAGACTTTACAATATACAGTATGGTAATCTTGGTATTTGCTCTTGTTCAGTAAACATTCAATGACTTGAGCCCTGGAGGGAAGGAGGAGGGACAGGGTGTTAGAAAAGGGGATATGTAGGGGTTAGATCATGGATGTCTATTTTATGGTGTTTCCTTATTTTTGTGTAACTATTGCTGATATATTATGCACATTTTTCTTGTTTTTTATTTGAAAGGCTACAGGGGATAGTTCTACTTGAATCAGTTAAATTCAAACATTGCAGGACTATTTAAATAAACTTGCAACATAAAAAGATTAAAATGAAGTAAAAAACATAAGATGGTGATTGGTTACAGAATGCACATTTGCTTTATATGAATAGTCTATACAAGCAGCATTTCCCAGCTACATTTGATAGGAACTGTCTAAGCATTCATAAACACCTATTTCCAATCATTTACATAAAAAAAACTTAAGACGTCATACCGTTTTGCCTTTTTGTTATGTGTCATACTTTGTCACAAAATAAAAATATTGGCAACCATTGTGAACATAACACGCTTTTATACTTCCTGAGTATTTTGTTCTTTATTTGATTTGACTGAAAAATTTGAAATATTTGTTTACAAATATTTGTTTAATGATCTTGATGTATTTCCATGAACACAAGTGCTACCTGAATTTACATTTTGCATAACTAGTTCTTAGCCTGTGGCTTTCGTGATAGGATGCATAAGTGCCGGGAGAATAAAATTCATAATTAAATTGCATACCTATATTTGCATACACATTTAGTACAAAAATACAAAAGTATTTTGCTCTTAAAGCTGTCCTGTGATTAACTGCTACTGCATGTCCATGTTATTGCAAACCCTGGGGTGGTAATGCTGCCACAGCGTAAATTCACTTTCAAGAATTTGGTCAATTAGTCGATTATTCTGCTCATACAGTCGTTGCCACATTTCAAAACAATAAGCCATGAGAAGATGTGCATTACAATAATTTTCTTGTTGCTCTGGTAGCTCAAAAGACTCACCAAAGCTGTTGTTATTCATTCAAAAGCATCACTAACATTATTGGTTGTTTCTGTGCAGTTATTGGAGTAAGACAGATGTGTAGGTGTTATACTTATACGTGGCAGACACTTTTACCAAAAGCAACTTACAGTGCATTCAAGGTATACATAAACCTAAGTATGTGTATTCCTTAAGGTTCAAGCTTATGATGTTTGCACTGCTAACACAATGCTCTACCAGTTGAGACCATCCACAGGAACATGTGATTGACAGAAGACAGAGAGAGATTGCAAGTTTGTGATTACATGCTCTCATTAGTGTTGGGCAGCAGTGTCACTTTATCAGTTAAGAGGTGATAAAGGCACAATGTTTGAAAGATTATAGCTTTTCAGTAGCCAGTCTATTTTTTTAAATAGTGTTACTTAAGGGGTTGTGCAAACGTCTGTGTATGCAGAACTCATATACAACACATTCAGTGTAAATAATACAAACTAATGTTGAATTGTTCAACACTCAAAAATGTATATCTCTAATCATTCTTCAAAAGAAAGGTGATAAGACATTTCCTTCTTGAGCTGAAACAGATATTTGCAAGTGTCAATATTTGTTAATGAAGGCTCATTTGTTCATTAAAAGTACAATGTACACAACCAGCCAGACTGTTCACATGCAGGAAAGGAAACCTCTTTCACACGATGATCTCTGTGGAGATGGAGATACACCTTACTTGCACAATAGGTGTAAATTTAAATTGCTGCTGATGAAACTGAAGTGTCATTCTCTGTTGACAGAAATGAGATGCATCAGACCCAGCAGGGGAACCAGACTCTAGTGCATAACACAAACAGGTGGGTGTTTATCGTCAGGGTTCTGTGTTATATGATGTTCAGGTACTGCTGTCTTAAGCTAAAAAGATGACAAAGATGACAAAGAATCTCTGATTTCTGTTTGGTTTTGTGCAACTGTATTGTGGGAGTGAGAGTATAGCACCAAGACTAAAATAATACATGTTAACATGAGACTAATTTGATAAAATCAGTTACTCTTCTTGTCTGTGTAAACTTTTGATTATTATCTCGGAAATATTTCATCACAACCCGCAACCCCTAAGCATTATATTTTGGAAATTCAGCATGCATCGTCCTGCAAGTAAATTATATATGTCAAAATTTTGCATACATATGATTTGTGCCTGAGAGAAAATCCTGGCAAATATAAATGTAGGAGGAATCTGACCATATTTATAGACCAGAAAATTAATAAAACAACTTCTTTTAAATTGTCTGTATATTGTATGTTTATACATTCCAATGCAATAAAAATCCTATAGGTAGGAATCTTGGTAAGATATATGATAAAACAATATATAACACTAAAGGATGTTCATTTTCTGGAGCCTCTTGATGTTTACTAGTTTGTCTTTAACAAAGACAACAGAACTGTTTGTGTCTGTTTTCTATTTACGCCTGTAGATGTTTCACAATTATTTTAATAATTTTACAGTGTGGTGCATATCTTTGCAGTATATGTATTTATGCATGTAAAGTGTGTAAAGGTAGTAGTGCCATGTGAAATCTGAAAGGATCCTAAAATATATAGCCTAAGATATCACATTGTAATATATTGTTTTCCAGCTCCCCTAGTGTAAAAATAGTAACACAACAAAACAAATTTAATTGTGTTGTTTGTTCTTACACTGTGACTTTTCATCTAACATTATTATTGTCTGTATAGGTATCACACACACAACCACAAACAAACAGTTCTGATGAAGATGACCTGAAGCCTTTTGGCATCTGAGACACATTATACAAAGTCATACAGAACTGGCTAAGCTGCTAAAGCCCCTATTAGACTTTCATTTTACCACAATGGCCTCATTAAACAACTCTCTTCCCTGGAATGACTCTTTGAACATCAACCACTATTTTGCGATATCCAACCGTTCAGAGCTAGATGTTACACAACCCACAGAGAGGAACTGGCCAGCCCTGCTCATCCTGGTGATCATATTCTTCACTATTGCAGGGAATTTACTAGTAATTATGGCAGTGTCCATCGAAAGCAAGCTGCACAATGCCACCAACTTCTTTCTTTGCTCATTGGCCGTGGCAGACATGCTGGTGGGCTTCCTAGTTATGCCAGCTTCACTTATCAGTGTCCTTTACAGTAAGTAAAGCTAAAAAATGTAACTAATAAATGGTACATAAATAATAGATTCAAAGAACGTTCAAAACGTCAGTTCAATACAAAAACTTTTTGAGATTTTAATGTTATTGCTTGGTTATAAGAACGTTGCATGTTTTAATTGTGTAACATTTTAAAAATGTTTACTAACAACTTAAGAATAACTTAATATATCATACAAGAATTACTTGAAAATTTTAAGTACATGTATTGGAGCAGAGCTGGGGTTGAAAACTGGTTGGCAACCCTGATATAACAAAACCTGTCAAAATATGTTCTGGTATTATTTCACTGTAGAATATAAAAACAAATAAGCATTAAACTATTTTGGTTAAAGAAAATGTGTGCAATATATACCCACACACTCATTACAGTTTTACAATAATGAGAATTAGATTTTTGTAGCATTTTAATATCAGTTTATTGCTGTGTGGAACAACGTTAACTGACCTCTATAAACTAGAATAAGATTTAAGCTGTAAACTGAAACACATAACGCATTACTCAGCAATAATCTGCACCAGACTGTCAGCTGGTCTCAGTACCAAACTGCATTTCTAAAATGTGGTTCCCCTTGTTGTCTGTCTCTAGACCACACCTGGCCTCTTCCTAAAGAGCTGTGTCCCATGTGGATCTTCCTGGATGTGCTGTTCTCCACAGCCTCTATCATGCATCTGTGTGCCATGTCTCTTGACCGCTATATTGGGATCCGGAGTCCAATCCAATACAGCCGCACCAACTCCTCCTTCAAGACCATGCTGAAAATCATTACTGTTTGGACCATATCTATAGGTAAGAATGCACATTTATTGAATGAAACAAACTCTGTGCTGAACAGTTTTTCTAATTCTGAAAGTTTTTTAAAATCAGTTTTAAGAACTGGTTTCAGGCAACATTCTGAGGTTCTGCGAATTATTTAAGCCCTAGTGCAGCTTTCTTTTTCTTAGCATTTTAAAATTTATTTAGACTCTATTTAAGGTGATTGGAAAATTATGAATGAAACCTATTGCTAGAAATCATACGGATCTAAAAAAAATGAGTAGTGCTGCAAATATCATAGACAACAAAAGTACAGCACTGTCCATGCTGTACAAAGCTAGGTACAATTGCAGCCTATGTAAATGAACACAATGACAGTTGATGATGACACTACTCGACTATCATGTGTATGAGGATACCACAAACTCATGAATAAACACACACCCTCCTGTTACTAGGAGACATGTGCCACTCAGGTGTAAACAAACAAAGGTGTCCAGGGAAGACCTGTCCAATATAAATTTGTATACATCCTTTGTAGAACATTATAAACTATTCTTGTTGTCGATATTGTAAAGACACCCATCACATGCCACGAATGAATTTACTTTTATCTTAAAACTCTGAGCTCCACTTTTGGAGTGTTTGTTCGACAGCTACCTTTCTTGAGCTTTGTGGCTTCACTAGCTAGATTTCCATTGGCTGGTCACCATATTGTTTGACTTTATATTTAAATTGCGGTGCATCATACAGTACACAAAACTTCCTTTGTGATCAGCTCTAAAAAACCAAGCACTCTTGATACTCATATCACAGAATAAGGGTACGATATTGGAGTATGCACCCATCATATACTATGACACATTTTATGTAAACTGGCCCTAAATCTGCAGACTGGAGTCTTAAATCTGTGTTAAAGATGGTAATTGTAATCCAGTATTTACAGTAATGGTAAATAGTGCATGACGCAATACAATTAAAGTGTACTGTAGACTTTAAGGTCAATAAACACCAGCAGCTATTGAATAACAATTACATACAACAGGATTAGTTGTCAGGATGTTTCAGCTGACTCATGACTCTTCTGCTTATGTGAGACTTCAGTCTTGTAGTTTATGAGTGTTGTCAGGTAAGATCTTCCATTGTATTCACTCAGACTGTCAGTGATGCTGTTTAATTTATTCCAGTAGATTTTAGCATTAACGTAAGTTATCCTAAAAATGTAATATTTTGGTAAGCATAGAAATACATAATATAAAATAATACTGGCTTATTCAAAAATATTTTTATTAAAATGTTGCAGTATTGAATTACATGTATTAATAGTTGACATTTCTCTCAACTGCTGCCTCAGCTCTGCATTAAAAGCCACATTTTTTGTCACTCCCATGCTTCCTCATGCCTCTCTCTTTCTTTTCTCCACCCTCAGTGCTATCACTTCCTATTCCAGTAATGGGTTTCCAGGATAAGCAGAAGGTGTTTGTAAATGACACATGCGTCCTGAATGAACCTCGCTTCGTTCTTGTTGGCTCAGTCGTTGCCTTCTTCATTCCTCTGGTCATCATGATGGTCTGCTACTACATCACCCTTTCTGTTCTCCAGAAACAAAGCACTGCCTTCTCACAAGAAACCAAGAGTTACTGCAAACATTCCTCAGTCGAGATAAGTAATATCAGTCTGTTTTTACCCAAGAAACACCAGTTAAGTAGTCCAACAGATCAAGGTAGACGAGGCATGATCCAAGCTATCAGAAATGAGCAACGAGCCTCCAAAGTCTTGGGCATTATCTTTTTCTTTTTCATGGTGATGTGGTGTCCATTCTTCATCACCAATGTACTGATTGCTATCTGTCAGGACAACTGCAGTGAACTTCTCTATCGACTCATTATTTTCTTTGAGTGGGTGGGATATTTCTCCTCTGGTGTGAATCCTTTGATCTACACCCTTTTCAACAAGACATATCGCCAAGCCTTCGTCCGTTACCTACAATGTAAATACGAGGACACGTCGCGTAAGAAAAGCAAACCATATTTTTTTTAGTGAAGCCAGTTATGCCCACCAGTGAGTGAGAATGTGTTGACTGTGCAGGGAATGAGCAGAAATTGGACATTTGAAGTAAGAACAAGTCACAGGAAGTTATGTTAGACTGAAAAAATGTATGTTAATCTGCCTTGTCAGGCAACATTTAAGAACCAAAAACCTCAAAGGCTAGAAGCATGTTGCATGGATTCATTTCAACTGCCTGACTTCTTCCAGTCTGTATAAAAATGCAGGTATGGGGTCTTGTTGGCCCGACATCAAACAGGCACGTTCTTAAGGATACATTTTATTAATAGCATAGCATTTCTGCATTCAAAAACAACTACGTGCAAGTCTTGAGATAATACTAATAAGTCAAAACTCAAAGCAAATGGTGCAAGACCCTACAAAGAAAAACAACTAAATATTTGGAGTCTTACAGTAATAATCTAAAATTGGAATTTGATATAACAGTTCTGCTATCAGAGCTGTAGTGACAGTGCTTTAAGGGAGATGAATTTGGAGAAGGTCTCATAAGACTTGATAATAGAATGATAGAATGATAATAGTCCTGTTACAGTTAGCTTGCAACCAGCATGCTAAACACCCTTTCTCGAAAATTGCCTGTCATTAAAGCATCACTTAAATGGTGTCACTTGAAGCATGAATAAATTGAACTGACATTTCTATTCTAAATATTTACTTAAAGTATTGACTGCCAAAATCTGACATGAGGGATTGTTTTTGCTTATAATTTGTTGTGCTTGTGCAACAAGATATGCTTCTAACACAGTGCAACCACTGCACACTGCACACAGTGCAACAACTAAAACTGTAGCTTCTGTTTTTCAGATTTCCCCAAGAAATAGTATTTTGTTGGTTAAATTGTTAAATAAGAGGTTATGCTTGCTTTAAGCATTGGTTAGGAACACATTTGGTGCACAAAAAAAAATTTTTTCACCACTGTTCTTTAAAGATGGCTCACATCTTGAGCCTTGTTGCGTTGTTTCTGCTTCAGTTTTAAGACTAGTGAAGCTCCTGTCATCACACTTGTGATGTTTTTTTTTACCTGACCTTATCACACAATCCAACTTAACTGCACAGATATTCCAGTGGACTCCCTTTAATTAGTTAGGATCAAGTGTATTTGTTTTATGCTTTAGCTTAAGACCTGCACTGATGATAAATCAAGCGCTGATGTAAATACCAAATTGTATGTTTTAGTAAAACAGTGACACCAAGTGGTGACATCCAATTAATGTGTATAATTGTACGGTTGAGCTACTACTAATTGTGACAATGATGAAACAATTTTTAAACTAATGCCTCTCAGAAATAAACTGATTTTATCGTTGTATTTTCGAACACTGGCACTGTATTAACAAATAAAGAATATGTGGAATTTATCTTTGTGCTTATTTTTTGTATTGTGTTGGTATTATTAAAATTGCAGAGTACTGGACAGCACAGTATTTTATATGTATCAGTTCAATGTTTTAAACAAGATCATATTCATTGCATTCACATTTAGGTATGTGACATGAGAAATAGAATAAGGTCTTCAACAGAACCTAAATAATATAACTTTTATATTTAATGTTATATTTTGTTTAAATATATACTAATATTAGAAATTATTTGAGGTACAGTTTACAGCCATAATAATATGCCCATGAACATGCATCACTATTTCTTAAACTAAGTTTGAGAGAATGTGTCATGCTATGTTGCATGTTGGGGCAGCACTGCCATCTTAGGAGGATTTCCCTCTACTGCTGATACTGAAATTAATATAGATACCTGCTTACAATTTGTTTTAGTTTTTAAAATAAATCTATACATTTTTCATGATATCATTTGCAGGGAGGAGAGACCGATTTATCACATTGCATAAAAATTATATGGTTTTTTTTAACAAATGGCATCAAAAATCAAATCCCTAGAACCTTGTGAACAGTTTAGTAGTGGATGTGTGCAAGTTCTGCTAATTCAAAAGCAGAGTGACAGTGATACAGACAAAGGTAATGTTAATTATTTAGCGTTTTGATTAAAAACACTCAGTAATGTGATTATTTTATTAAGTAATAAGCAGTGGACTTAATCAGTGATGACTTCTCATCTGGTGTCTTCTCATCACCTCCTCAGCCTGCTTCCCTAGTTGTTTTAACATTTAAAAGTTAACACATGTTATATTGTCCAGTTTTAAGGTGAGTTACTGAAACTCTTAATGTAGCAGGAATAACCTATATTGGTGACATTTTCATAATCATGACAGAATATCAGAAAATTGCCTAAACCCATTAGCAGAAAGGTTGCATGATCCTCCTAGTATGTGTTGAAGCAAAACATTTACCCATAATTCTACACAGTGTGAGATCAGCTTCACATTCTCTATTACTCGTCACACTGCTGATTGCTTGCTTGACATTTTAGATCAACTTCCTATTTAACTGTTTACAAAGGAGAAACATGCTGCTGTTTTTTAAAAAACTATTTATCCTGCATTGTAATAGAGAGATGCCTGAGCCTTTAAAGAGGTGTGTGACAGTGGTACTTCTTCTGTTTTGAGCTTTTGGGTGCTGTTGTCCTCCAACACCATGAATGGGGCTTTCTCACTCTCCATCCAACAACACACTGGTTTCTTTCCCACAGTGGCCACAAGACGTTCCTGCTTGTTCTGAGTCTGACAAACAGTTCAGGATGAACTCTTGTTATGATTGAACTGGGTAATCATAATATAAAAGATAAACCCTAAACAAAGAAGATTTGGTACAACGTGTGAAGTGTGAACAATGACTTGCCCATATTTTATATTGTTCCAACACTGCCATGTTTTGACTCATCGTGTCTCAGTTTTTGCCTGATGTACATGAAGGGTGGTGGTCCGTGAATTATTCGCGCGCATGCGCACCAGCGTCACTGCTGCAGCCCATACAGCCACACGCGACGCTTCCAAGGCAACGCGCGTGCATACGGTGCGATTTCAGCACCACCTCCGCCGTCCATCGCTCAATACCGCCATGTAACACTGAATAGCTCCTCGAAAACGACGCCAGGCAAAGGACAGCTTAAAAAAGATCGAGAGGCAACTACGATCATTTGTAAGTAAAACGTAATTGCAGACATCTCGCCAAATAGCATGCACTTGACTTAACTTCAATGCTTTTATTTATCTGTTTTGTGATCATCATTTTACCAGCTGAAATGGCTAAAAATGGTGACGGTGCTTGCTTGGGCACCTTTGGTAAAGGCAACTGTAACATTGGCTGTCCGTTAGGATAGGCTTTGTCAAGCTAATTTACCCAATTTATCACTTTCATATTATTTACTGCGAACAGGACGTTTTTTTTTCGTTTTCCTCACGGCTCATAAACACACCTGTTATCACATACCAGCATAGTGCCGTGAGTGACGTCATGCCGATACATTGGTATAGATGAGTGACGAGCATCAACAGCCACTGAGTCAATAACCATAACAATTTCGGTCAAGAGTTAAAGTCATTATAGTCAGTCTGAATAGTCAGTTCTTAATAGATTTCTTGCTAGGAACTGGCACAAGGGAAAACTAATACTTCTGCAATCCAGTTTATTTTTGTTTAACAATTTCAAAATAGCCAAATGTACAAGTACCCAAAATGATAATACATATGATTTGTCCCACAGAGGCATAATGTGGTTTTGTTAACTGCCAAGTCTGCTCCTAACATGTCTGTTTATAATGTGCAGAGGTGGGCAGAGTAGCCCAAAACTTTACTCATAAAAAAGTGCAAGTAATTAAAAATAGAAAATATAAAAATGTGGAAATATTAAAAATAATATAGAATATACAATTTATAAAAATAGAAATCATTTTTAGAAGTCATAGCCTTGAAAATACTTGCAAATTACTCCATACTTGGACACTTTAGCAAATAGAAGCTGTTTTTCAGATTTTTTTTATCAATACTGCATACAAATTCCATGTATTCATGCATCCTGACTGCATGCATACAGCAAGTCATCTTTATTAACAGATAGCCTTTGTAGTTTTGGTTTCAGTTCATACATAACTAGTAGGTACATACCCATTTCATTAAACACTTTGGTCGAAAGCTTTCAAAGCTAAGTTACTATTGCCAGCCTCTCCGAAATTGCCCACCATACCATTAAGTTTCCTATTATGAGTGAGAAACCACTTCAGGTGATTTCATGCTGCAAACTAAAAAATCATTCAAACTTTTGCCCATTGTTCAATTAATACTGTGTAAAGAGCAAAACAGTCATTGTTTTGCGAATGCCCCATTAAATAGAATACAACAATCTTGGAATAAACAACGCCCGTTTTAATGCTTTTAATAAAATAACTTGAAGCAATGCCCAGTGTTACAAAGTTAAAGGAGATTTTTTTCATTAGAAATATACTCAAGTAAGATTATCCACCTTTAAATTTGCTTTTTAAACTACATATATTTCCTAAATTGTACTCAAGTAAATGTACTCAAGTAAATGTAGCACATTACTACCCACCTGTGATAATATATACATTTCCCTCTTTTCAACATATCCCAAATTATAGGGAGTCAGTATCTTAATATTCAAACCAGAGCTTTGAACCTATGTGCTCTGTCATTCATCAACCCACCCCTCACACCTGCACACTTAACTCTGTAACACAAGAACTCTGATCATGTGTAGCACTAGACCATTTTTAAACAGAGTATTCATTAAAGCTCCTCTCTCATCTCTAATGAAATCTAAGAACCACATAAATCCAAATACTTTTTATTTGTGGGTTATTTGATCATAATCCTGTAACATCACCTTATAGTGAGTAAGGCTTCCTCAAATTAGGGGAATCTCCAGTGACTCAAATCCTCCTGCAGTGAGAGAATTAAAAGCAACTGCATGCAAGGGAATGCGGGGTTTAATTCACATTCCAGGCAGTAGGGCTGGCAAGATTACGTAAATGTGTTTTTGCTGAAGGAGCCTAGTGTGTCTTGCCCCCCAGCATAGTTGAGGTGTTGCTATGGTTTCCTCTCATGAGTTCTGTGCCTCTGACGGTGGAAGCAGGCTGTGTATTTACACTCAGAAGTGAGATCGTTTAGCTGTGAAGACAAATAATGTTGTCTAATGTTTTCAGTCTGTGGCTATAAGCAAATGCTGTTTTTAACAAACTGCAATACGAAGGCAGATATAATACAGGAAACAACACATAATGCAACACGCTAAATATTTGAGTCAGGCTCATAGATAGACTATGCTCATTCCCATAGCTCAGAAGACTATAGTTAAATATGGCTGCCAGGAAATGTTTGTAATTACTTGGAATTATCTTCTGTATTGAGATAGGCATGGTTTACACTAACACAGTATATTTTTTGAGATGGCCAGACTTTGTGTTGCATGAAGGGGTGGGTTGATATAGTATCTTTATATAGCCTTTAACTGTAGAAAAGACAGTTTCCAGTAAAATTTGTGCAAATGTTTAAAATAATTGCCATGCCCAAAGCAACCATACTGAATGATTAGAAGAATATTGTTTTTCAGATATTTGGTAATTGTTGGTCAGAATGTCTGTGAATTTGTTCTGATACCAAAAATAAATTTCACAAAATTGAATGATTTACCCTTTTACTTCTAACAAGGCTGATTGTTGAGCATTTTGTTCCTGCATTAAATTTCTGTGGAAGTAACAGTTAGCTGCTTCATTTATTCTTAACAACTTGTGGATTTTTATTCATACGTTTGGTAATAATGTATGTCTTTGCTGGGTTCTTACAAAGGACACTGCTTGTGTAGTTTGCCCATGGGGCTCGTGTTCACATTTATCATCAGATAAAAATTAAAGCCAATTTTTCAAAAATGACCTCCAGCCAATGATCTGTATTACTACAATATTAAAGAGAAGTCTGTTACCTGTCAGCAAATGTTTGGGTGCAAACATGAATTTATCAGGCTAGTTGCTAGGTTACTGCTAAAATGACATATGTTTTATGTGTACAACACGGAAGGCTTTGCCATGGGCTCCCTTAGGAATTTCCGTTTTCGCAAATAACAGTCATGTTGTGTTCTACGTAAACATAAAGTACACAGTCATAACTCAAATATTCAACATTTGAATTTTGAAGTCGCTAACATCTTACTAATAAGGACTGCAATAGTTACCCAATTTGTCAAGCATGTAAATTGCTGTGGTAATATTAGTCCTTATTTTTATAGCCTAGCAACAGCAGCAGCTTAAAAAGGTTTTTCTAATGTATGTTGTATAAACAAAGCATAAAAGTATCACATTTTAAGTATTTAAAGCAGAATTGCATCCCATGTACCACAGATTGAGGCTTCTGTCATAAGTATGTTATGTGCATTTGTATTTTATTGTATTTGTATTGTATTTCACTGTTCTAACAGCTGTAAAAGAGTCTTTTGCCCCAGGGAGCACTGCTGTCTATTTTTTAGCCTTGGATAAAATGAAAATAACATTGTTTTGATTGCATCAAACAAACAATAACAATAAATAAATTTATAGGACTAGTCAATAGAAAGCCTTCCTCATGATCAGAGTGTTCACTCTAGTAGGGCTAATATGCAACGGAGCATGAGAGTAGGCCTTGGGTGGTTGTCATGGAAATAGTCAAAAGAAAAGGAGTGTCTGTCTGAATGAATATGATAAATAAAAAATATTTTTAATATGTATTTAAAAATATATAAAATGACTAAATGTATTTCAAATATATCTTGTAAAATAAATGTATTTAAATTTATTCAGAATATAATGTGAATTGTAAAATGTATTAACAGAATAATGTTTCTGTCTGTCCTCGTACTTTTACACAATACATGTATTCTTTGGGTAAATGCATTCACATTTGATATCAATAGGTGGTTCCTTAAGATTTAAACCCATGACCTTGGTGTTGCTAGTGCTACTGCTTTAAAAATAAAACACTGTATCTTCAAAAACTGCTCAGGGTGTCTATTTATCTGCACGGGATTTACATTCAGGCACTAATTTCTCTTTTTGCATATTTAAATACTAATGCCTGTAATTTTACTATGTTTAATAAATATACCACAAATACTGTGTATAGAGACTTTTTACTAAGAGACGATAAGAGGAAATAACAGTATAATAATATAATACAAATAATCAAATTTGCCCCCCAAGGTACTGTAATATTTAATATATTTTAAAATTTAAAAAGTTTAAAACAGCCATGCCATTTGTGACATCTAAATCAAGTATCAAATATTTTTGCAAGATAAATAAAAAAATATTATTCTTGCTGTAGGGGGGAGAGAAAGAGAGTGTGTGTGTCAATGTGAATTTTACACTGACCTGGTTGTGTGACAATGAACAATCATTAAAATAACAATTATGTGCACATCTGATTGATGCTCCAGTTGTTTCTATAGTTTGTTTGGATACATGATTGGACAGAGAGCTTGCTGCTGTGTGGAAACACATATTTATGTGGTAATTTTGGATGCTGTCTGAAAGAATGTATGATAGTATGCTGTGTTAGGCATGCTGTGTATTCTTAACAGCTTTTTATCTAAAAACAATGAAATCATACATGTGCATGATGCTGATTTTTGTAATCAGGTGTCTTAGGGTCATTCTCAATAACACAGTTTCCTCTTGTAAGTTGCGTCACTGTTGTGTAAACTGTTGTTTAAACTGTTGTTTAAAACACCCTTCTGTCTCTACACAGGTGAATGTCTTGTATTTGAGGAGAGTCATGCCTCTTGTAAAGAGAACCATTGAACCCAGGCACCTGTGTCGTGGAGCCTTACCTGACGGAGTAACCAATGAGCTGGAGTGTGTCACAAACAGCACACTGGCAGCCATTATCAAGCAGTTGGGAGGACTCAGTAAGCACAGTTAACCTTATTTTCCTCTGACTTCCACTGACTAGAAGTCCACAAGCATGCAAATTGTTTTAATAACATTTTTAAACTGATTCCCAGATGAAAGTTTTTATGCACAACAGCAAAGATGTGTTCTGTCGGGAGTTTTTTTAAATTGCTTCATGTTGTTTTAACTCCATTTTGAAGACATTTGAGTAAATTAGAGCATTTTGGGAAACAGAATGTTTTTGAAGGGTCTGTAAAGAACTAGAGCTCTTCTGTTTATCGGTTCAGGTCGACATGCAGAGGACATCTTTGGGGAGCTGTTTAATGAAGCCAACAGCTTCTATATGCGCATGAACAGTTTGCAGGAGCGTGTGGACCTGCTGGCAGTGAAGGTCACACAACTGGACTCCACAGTGGAGGAGGGTATGTAAAAATGAATATGCAAATGCAAGCACATGCCCACTGCTGACCTCATTCTATGTGTCCAAATGTACAACAAAAATAAACACAGGGATGTTGGAGGCATTGTTGTGGTCAATGGCTGTATATTGTTGCAGACGTGAAGACGTTCATTTGATAACTGAGCTGAGGCACAAATAAACAACTGCAGTAATTAGCAGTGTATATGCAATGCTTTATTGGACAGGATGTTGCATCTAGATGCTAGCTGGGTTATTTAATAGTGCAGTGGAGAAGTTTGGTTGAATATAAGGTTGTCAACAAGGGGTTCTTGTTGGTGGTGTGGCAAACAATGCTGTCTTAGATTTTGGATGCTTTTGCCTGATGGGAAATGTAGTTTTACTATTTTATAAACTGGTTTAATGATTATTAATCATTTTCTGGCAAGATTTATGGCTATTTCTTAACAACACTATATAAAATGTATACCAGCTGATGGTATGGTCAACATTCATGATTTATTATTATTATCATTTTGTATATAACTTTTATATAACTTGTATATAACTCAGTAATAATTAGTTTCCACCATGCTGCTATAATTGACACACCCCAAGTCGTTCTTCAGGGCTCAGTAAAAATCCAGAAAAAATTACCTTTGGCAATTACCACATTGTGGTGCTGATCGTGTGTACTTATGTCCTTTCCTGCCTGTGTGCTTGTTCCACAGTGTCTCTCCAGGACATCAACATGAGAAAGGCATTCAAGAGTTCCACCATCCAGGACCAACAGGTGGTGTCCAGAAATTCTATTCCCAATCCTGTCATGGAGATGTACCAGCGCTGTGACAAACCACCTCCTCTTAACATCCTTACGCCCTACAGGTCAAAAACTGTCCAGTCAAGACCTCAAAAACACACAATCAATACATTTGTTTTTAGCATTGTCACATTTTTAATTAGGCACCATTTGTTACAGCTTACTGACATCTTACAAATATAATTATTATTAATGTAATCCAAGAATTTGAAAATGTTAATTAAAAATAATCTAGTAAACTGCATGTTTTAGATGATCAGACTCTTGAAGACATCTACGTTTTTTATAAAGTTAGTATTCTGCTGATTTACAGGGATGACAAAAAGGATGGGCTCAAATTCTACACGGATTCATCCTACTTCTTTAATCTCTGGAAGGAAAAGATGTTGCAGGCCACAGAAAACAAGAGAAAGGAGAAACGGAGACAGAAGGTGTGTGCGTGTCTGTGTGTTTGTTCTGTTGAAAGAACAGAATCTGTGCCATTATCTGTTATTGTCATTATTGATATCATATGTCATTGATATTATTTATTATATGTTATTGATATTATATGTCAACAGTTTAACCTACTTTAACCTGCTTAACAAGATTATCTTCAAACTGTTGATCACACATGACAGTAGTTGACTGGAAAAAACACAAAATCGTTTATGCTCTAGCTGAGAATGCAACATGCGCTTGTTCTTCATTATGAATGAACAGCCCTACCACAGACAATAATTTCTGTGGGTCAGTGGATATGACAATATGTGATATGTGGTAATGGACAACATGCCACAGAACCTATCCATGGAACTTGGAACATTCCTTTAACCATAAAGCTGCCACTGCCACACAGAAGAACTAAGATTATGTTGCACATTTTGAAAGAAATTGCAAATTTACATACTTAAAATATGCTCATACATAAAATATATCTCCTAACCGACTAATCTGTTCCCTCTGCAGGAAAAAACATTACCCCAAACATTTCCTCTGTTTTTCTTCCCTAGCAAGAGCAAAAACATATGGAAGATCCCACTCGTGAGGTGAAGAAAGTTCGTAAAGCTCGTAATCGCCGGCAGGAGTGGAATATGATGGCATACGATAAGGAGTTCCGCCCGGACACTCGCCTAACACCCTCTCCTTACCATGGCATGTCCTCTGAGGGCTCACTGTCACCTGATAGGTGAGTGACATGTTCTATGTGCCTTTAAAGCATGTATAAGCTACATCTGTGCATGTCATATTTCTAAGGTTACAGCCGAGGTTTTTTTTTAAGAAATCAAGCTTTTTTTAAGAAACCCTTTGTTCCCCACAGGCAATTTGTTTTCTCCGAGGTTGCTCTTTTATAGCTCAGGAGATTTGATAGAGATTTCAGTTATGTTTCATTTTAATGCCAGCTGAAAAATAGATATAAATACAAATTAGACTGAGCCTTTTTGGTGACATACAGTACATTATTAGTATTAGTATTAGTATCTTGTGCTCTTTGATTTAATCCAGATCTGGTATGTCAGATGAACACTCGTATCCGGCTAGTCCTAACCACCCACAGGATGCCAGTGGAGTAGGGGCTGATGGGAAAGACACGGGTCCCACACAGACTCAGTCATTGGATCGAGCATACCGGCCCCAAGCCTCAGCCACCGCCCGACAGCACTCTCTGGGCCGCGTACAGGCGCACCACGGACCCCCACCGACAGACTCCTCTCTCAACGGACCACGCCAAACAGCTCCCAAAGAATACAGGCATGTGTTTTTGCCATTTACTGCTTTAAACATTGTCAATGCAACAGACAACCTGACAATCTTGAGTAGTTCAATATATAATATATTTATTAATAGTCAAATTGGAGGTGTTACAGAACAAGGTGATACATAATTAGGATACGAAAAAGGTTTTTAAATGTTTAAAAGATTTAATCAGATCTGTTCTGCTGGCCATAATTGAGAGGGCAATATTTTCAAGCAGTGAAAGTTTTCCGATTATCTCATGTCTGAACTTACCTCAGAATCTTCAGTGACTATCACATATGCCAAAGACACGTCTCTCACAACAGAGCAACAGAGATGTGATGATTTAAAGTCAGACAGGTCCATTAATACAGTTACCAACCCAATTCATTTTTTTCATAAGAAGCTCTTTACTTGTGGAAATACTTAAAATTATTTTCTTTTTAAGATAAACAGTATCTATCCACTTGTTAAGTCAAAAGTCATTCACAATGATATTGTCAGGTTTGATTTTAAATATGGAAATATGAAATTTGGTTTGACCATCATGGTAAAATGGCCTTTATAGTTTTTTTAGTACAGTTCTTAACGCAATGTTAGGTTGTAAAGAAGCTATGGAACATATTAATTGTGCAGTGTTTGCTTAAGAATCTTTCCCCTATATTCATTACAGTGGTCATCAAATACCTGAACATTTTGTCCCACCTGCACCTCCTCCACCGCCTCCTCTCATCCCTTCATCTCAGACCGCATTTGACAGCACATCTGGACCTCCATTGCTGGCTCCGGGTACCATGGCTACCCTCACACGGCCCTACAGCCCATCTCCTCCTCCTGCACCACCCTCTGCTTATGCCCCCTCCCCTTCCCATCCTGTGATGGGCGGTCCTCCAGTGGCCCCACCTCCTCCTCCACCAGGACCTCCCACCCATGCCCCATCCCCAGCTCGGGTCACACATCCATCTGGAGAGACCATTGTCCTCAGGAAGGGCCAGGTGCCACTTATCCCTATGAGCGACGCACGCAGCGATCTGCTGGCTGCCATCCGAAGAGGTTAGTATGCAGAACAAATTATATTGTTAATAATATGGTATTACCATATTGCCAACAATTTTAAATTGAACAATATAATGTGTAAAAGTTTTCTGATAACAACTTTGCCTAAGAATAAAGGTGCTAAAAAAGGTGCTTCGTAGTGGTGCCATAGAGGAACCTTTTGTGGTTCCCCATAAAACCTTTTGTGCAGCCTAACAAAGAACGCTTTAAGAACCTTTATTTTTGTAAGACTGTATTTGCAGGCCAGACATTATAACTGGTGTCTTCCTCTCCAGGTATCCAGCTGCGTAAGGTGCAGGAGCAGAGAGAGCAGGAGGCCAAAAAAGAACCAGTGGGTAACGACGTGGCCACCATTCTGTCCCGACGCATTGCTGTGGAATACAGTGAATCAGACGAGGACTCTGAGCCAGAGGAGAATGAGTGGTCTGACTGAGGCGGGGGCAGACAAACATAATGCTGCTATTTCCCATAACTGCACATCCACACCGCTTATAGGGTCAAACTTCCTCAGATGGCTACAACCAGAAGGAAATGCTAAGGAGGCCATGACAGACTTAGAGAAGGGAGAAAGGAAAGAAAGTTTGTGCAATAAAAGTGAAGTATACAAGTCAAGTGCAGAACAAGACAGATTATTTGTGTTAATGTTAAATAGGTGGGTGAGGTAAGCACATTAACTTTCAGAATACAATGTATCTCATAATTACAATATGTAATTACATGTGTTAGCACTTATTTCAAAGTTGCCAAGAAAAACTTAATGAATAAAAGTATTTGTGTGTTTATAATTATATTTTTGGTAGCTGTCCAGATCATGACTATAGTGAAATACATATCCATCTCTTGTGGTTCACCAAAAGGATTGTCAACAGTGTTATTAGCACTTATATTAACATTGCTACAGTATTGTTACTTACACAAATTGAATTGCCGTATCTCTGGTTTGTGTCAGATGCCCTATATACAGTATGGACAATTAAATCAGTGGTATAGTAATATTGACCGTTTTTCAGTCACACTCCATTTTCAGATATTTTGTCACTTTGTTCTATGGTGGACAGTGTTGTGATGAATATTTATACCCCAATATAACAGTGAGTAATTTTGATGTTTTCATTATTTGCTTTTATCCCTTAATTAACAAATGTGCTTATGAATTTGTTACTGCTTGCAGTTGTCTAACAGTGTGTGTTTGTGTGTGGTGTGTGCGTAAATGTGTCTGATGAGGTGAAAGAGTGCAAGATGGTTTATTTTTTTGTTGCATTATGTCTTCTGCAAAAACACTTTTAGATGTGAACACACTGTGTCATGACTGAAAAAGCACTGCTGCCCGAAACAGGCTGTTATTATTATTATTATGATGTCATTTACAGGTATTTCCAGTGTGTTTTACAATTTATTGTTGTATAGGTTTTTGTAACACTGCTTGAAAGATGAAATTGGCAATCTTATGTATTAATGTTACTCACCATGTAGGATTATAGCTTAATTTGCATGTATAAGTAAATAAAACAAAAGAGACCTTGTGTGTCATCCAATCAAGATTTGTGCTCAGTTGATTTTTTTGATTTTGTCATTTGAAAAAAAAAAAGAATCTTTTTGTTTGTTTTTATTATTTCAGTTCATTTCTGAAAAACATCACTACAAATCAGAATTTAATAAACAAAGAGGAGCTCTGTATTGGCTGGAACATGCAGCCGATTTCTTGAAAGACTAGAAAATATATTATTTATACTTTTGTATTAATCTCTGGAAATGCTGCCATTTGGGTAGGATGTGTTTACATTAACTTTTGCTTTGTTTATTGTTCAGCATTTTTTTTAAATAAAAACATTCTATGAATTAAAACATTTAAATGTTTTAATCAGAATATCAGACCATATGCATGTCATCATTTATTGTTACATTTTAATGGAATATATAAAATACAGAGAAAATATTTTACCTAATATTTGATCAAATTTTAATTTAGCCACAAAATATACACACTGTTTTCAAATTATGAATTCTTTTTGAGGGATTCCTTTTTATTGTTTGATAAGGAGTTTGTTTAATAATTGTTTGAAAATGGTTTTTGTTAACATTTCGTAAGCCATTTATATTTAGTATGCCAGCCTGTAGGTGGCGTTCGTACATTAAACATTGTTGTCAAGTCTCTCGCTCTCTCTCTCTCTCTCTCTCTCTCTCTCACTCTCACTTTCTCTCTCACACACACACACACACACACACACACACACACACACACTAACTGTTAATAAATTATGCTTTATACTCTAAATTATGTAGTATTAAGATCAAATACTGTAGATAATTATAAAACCATTGCTTACATATAATAAAATACGTTGACTTGTGAAAATATGTCCATTATGTTTTATGATTTACCTTTCTCAGTCACAAATATATAGTATAGCACTATCTAGATATCTAAAAATAATTATTTAAAATGATCTAATTGCATATGACACGATCAAGCCGGATGAAAAAAATAACAATATCATAAGACCATATCATAAGATATCATATCACATCAAAAGATGTCTTTGTTTTAATTTAAGCCTTCGCAACTACGTACAGTTCAACAGCGGACATGGTAACGTCTTTTCAGGCGCACTTGCTTCGCGTCCACTCCGTGTCAGCGTTTGCTGCTAGCATTTATACTTGTCAACCTAAAAATAGTACAACTTTATAAAAGTTGCTCTTTTAGTGCAGATGTTTTTGAACGCAGGAACGGGCTTCCTGTGTGAACGCCCAGCTTATGTGTACAAAAACGCGTTGATGTCATCGCTGTTATGGTGTTCTGTGCACTGCACTTGTTGGCGGATGTTGAGGAAGTGGTGAGAGATATTTGGCCGCTGTCGATTTCAACGTGAGAAACACATCAATGGAAGCGATCGGCGTATCGCACACGGATCCGCTTGATGACTATGAACTGATACATCGCATAGGAAGCGGAACGTATGGTGATGTGTTTAAGGTAAGAAAACAGGACGCGTTTTTTTCTGCAAATGATGTTGTTGCTAACATTTCATCTGATTTTAAACAGTGAGACATAGTAAACAGGGTCTTAGTTACTTAGTTACCTAATCTTACTTTTGCAACTATATTGAACAGCTATGCTTTGAAGGTAAAAAGAAAAAAGATACATATCCCAATATTTAATAATACTCAGTATAATTGAATAAACAAATGGCGGTAGTGTGTATTAACTGCTCCCCACTACGACTTCGACTTATATCTCATTGACTAGTGTGATGTTCAGTAACCGCCCGTGTGCCTTGGCATTGATGACAGTTATACGGTGCATGTTTGCAGACCTGCATACAATGCATACAATTGCAATTCTGTCTTTCCCCGGTCATGGACCACCTCGACTCCCTGTGTCTATGTGACTATGAACAAAATGTGCACTTTCATTTTGCTCAAAAATAGACTTGAATGTGTCTCCTGGGAATAACTCTGATCACAACAGAGATAGCAGGGTGTAAAAACAATGAGCTGTCTTTTGGCATATGAGGAAGCAAAAAACAAAATACCCGATTTGCAAAAACATATATACATTGTGCAACATTTTTGTCATTCTGAAATGTTCATGTAGAGTGTTTGATGGTGACCTTGTGCTCTGGTAGGGTGGATTGCCCATTTATGTATCTCTGCCTGAACAAACATGAATCATTGGCCTTGATAACAGAGATAGACACATTGCAGGATGTGATTTGGTACAGCAGGAAAGAAAACAGGAAATGAGCACTGCTACGGTTTTCATCTCTACTTCACCTTTCCAGTGTCTGTTAAATCACTATTGGCTGCTGGTTACCATGGTTACAAGCAGACAGCTTCATTTTTTGATGACGTATGTAGACCACAATGGCACTGAATGTACCTCACAAAATTGTACAGTTAGGTTTCTCATTGTGGTAGAAGATTGAAGATTCAGCTTGTTATTCTTACAGTTTTTAAGGGAATCAACCCCATGTTGTGTGGACTGACATTTCTGTTATGTCATAACGGAACAAATGATAACACAAAAAACATTGTTAAAATGAAAAGGCCTTGTACAAATACCTAAGATGTGTAGCATTTTTGTAAGAGTTTCATGAATATTTCTGGCTCTTTCTGCATTGTTTGACCTCATGATACACTACAGCATAATCACAATGCGAAAATTAAAAGTGGTACAGTGATAAATTTGATAAAATTGGAGAAACTGTCGCTGACTCAAAATGTTGATGTCAACATGCATTGTTTATATGTGGAAACAAATGACATTAAACTCACCTGTGTAAATTACCTTCCTTTTTATGTCCTTCCAATAGGCCCGGAGCATCAAGACTTCTGTCATTGCGGCTATCAAAGTGGTCAAATTGGACCCTGGTAGGTCAAAAACAACATTGTTTTGTTTTTTTACTAGGTCTTGGTGGATGTGTGAAATATTGTTAACTAACATAGGTTTTTGCAGATGTATTTTATAAGAACATTTACTGTAAAAATGATATTGTATTTTCGGGGCAGCACAGTTGGGGCAGCACAATGGGGGCAGTTGTGGCCTAGTAGTTAGAGAGTCATACTTGTAAGCAGAAGGTTGCTGGTACTTGCCCAGTGTTCCAGGTGTGTGTTTGTAGTGTGTGTTCACAACTAACTAGTGTGTGTGCACTTACTGCACTAACTACATTGGTTAAATGCAGAGGACAAATTCTAAGTATAGGTCATCGTACTTGCCCTGCACATCACTTCACTTTCACTTCACTTCATCTTTTTTGATCTGTCAGGTGATGATATTTCAAGCATTCAACATGAGATAACCATGATGAAAGACTGCACTCACAAAAACATTGTGGCCTATTTCGGCAGCTACCTCAGGTTAGCTTGGCAATATCCCTCAAGAAACAAATAAATCGAAAAACAAAACATTTGAATGCAGTTTGTGGAAGATCGATAAGTATACTGAAGTGAAACTAACAGTGAAAATTATTCATATTCCACAGAAATAACAAGTTATGGATCTGCATGGAATTCTGTGGAGGAGGATCTTTGCAGGACATTTACCATGGTACAGTTTAACAGTATTTAGTCAATTTATTTGCCATATACTGTATCATATACATATTAGAGCATGTAGTTATATTATGCTAGGTCCAGGTTGTCATTATTAGGGATCCAACAATTTTGAAACTCGAATAATCTGTCAGTAATTTCTTTGATTAATCATTTAATTTGATTAAAGAGCATTTTTTAAGAATACCGCATGATACAAAGTTGTTATTTTTGTTAACGATTGCAAAACCAGGCCTTTTAATATGTTTTCATATTTCTATGAATGTTTCTATGGATATTAATATTGTCTGTAAGAGGATTAACTAAATGAGGTCATTGTGTTTCTGCAGTCACTGGTCCTCTGAAAGAAAGACAAATAGCTTATGTATGCAGAGAGACTCTTCAGGTGAGGATATGTTTTCTCTAATCTTTACATTCTTACTTTGGTTCTTGGGCCAAAAAAAGGAAGTAATTTTATTTTATCCTCTTTTCAAGTTGTTGTCATTTCACACAGGCATTGTAGTTAACCCTATCCTAGCGTTATTCTAACACCTATTTTAAGGTGTTAAATTTAAGGTGTCTCACATTTCCTCATTTTAGTGGCTGTAACAAATTTTGGTGCTAAAGATATAACCTCGCTACTCAGCATCACAAAACTCTTTTAGATGCAATGACTTGCAAAGAAAAAACTTTTAGATGCAATTCATACATTTCTGTCAACATTATTAACTCTGTGCTCAATAATAATACACATAAATATTTTATATTAAAGGATAGTTCTTAATTAAAAAGAAATGATGAGTTGAAAAAATAATGTTAAAAATAACAAAATAATCTAACAAGTCTGAAATAAGGAGGGCACATCTCCATATTTGTTATGGTAAAATGCACTTCTGATTTCTGTCTAATTGCTGCACAGACTGAAACAAACATTCATATTAACAATGTAAACCATGAAACAAAACAACCCAGATTATGTTATATGGTAAATCTTGTTTATGTTTAGTCTTTGCATTTACTGCCATTGTTTTTTTGTTTGTTTGTTTGTTTTCAGGGTCTACATCATCTCCACCAGGCAGGAAAAATGCATAGAGACATAAAAGTAATTTATCGTAACATATAGTATTATTGTAATTTGTCATAATTTATAAACCATTGTTAACTACAACAATATTCAAGTCACATGCAATGTGTTTGATATATTGTTGTATTAGTAGACTTTATTAACTGTAAGGAGAGATATGATTGGTGCTATTTTACAAGTGAGTGAACAATAGTGTTTATGTGTTTGACTGAGATGATAGCCTGGGTTTGATAGCGTGGATGTGCTCATTGTGTCATTCTTGGTTGCCCACAGGGTGCCAACATTCTTCTAACGGAGAGAGGAGATGTCAAACTAGGTCAGTCTGGGTTTACCCTGAACACTCATGTTAAACACAAACGCATATATTAACTAATACCCTGCAAATCTTATTTTGTCTTTTGTCTCTCATCTGTCTCAGCGGATTTTGGAGTGGCGGCTGAGATCAACGCATCTGTTGCTAAGAGAAAGTCTTTCATTGGGACGCCGTACTGGTGAGTCACTTCTAACAGATGTGAGTGGGAGCTGCCACTCAGAAACGCAGACAATCAGTTCTTTTAGTTTTTTTCCCCTCATATGTGTGACGGACATAATAACAAACAGGAACTTGATTTAAAGGGACACTCTTTGGGTTTACCCAAAAATGTTACAATAAATTACTTTTATGTCTCTATGAATTTTTCTTGCCTGATAGAGATGATGTAGAACCTGAAAAAAAACAAAAAAACAATGGCAATGACAATGGCAGGGTTTACACAAAAATGTGCTATTCATTAATGAATTCAATTCAATTATAGTTTATTTTTATAACGCTTTTCACAATTTCGCAGTGTTGCAAAGTACAGTAGTAGAGTAGTAAGAAAAAAGAAGGATAAAAAGAACTCTCAAGTCATTCCAAACCCATGCAGTTTGTTTTTGTTTCATGTAATTTTGTTTTCAATTTTTGTTTTCCAAGTCTTTTATGCAGTTACAATTATTGCCCATCTTCATGCTCCCTAAATACAAAACATTAGCATACTACCAAAACAGTAATTTCACCAAAGACATGCTTCTATTATGTATTGCTTTAATAAATCTGGGTTCCTCTCAGGATGGCACCAGAGGTGGCAGCAGTGGAAAGAAAAGGTGGCTATAACCAGTTGTGTGATATCTGGGCAGTGGGCATTACAGCCATTGAACTAGCAGAGCTGCAACCACCAATGTTTGATCTCCATCCTATGAGGTGTGAACGCATAAACACAGAGCAAAAGTATTTCAACCTTTTGGTACCCTATGACAGTAAAGTCTATCCTGTTAAGACTTTATTTATGCTAACTAGGGCTGGTATAATCTAGTTGATAAAGCAACATACTCTTTATTATTTACCAGTAAAAAAGGTAAGCTACAGGTGTAAAAGGGAAGCCTTATAGGTTAACTAATACGGAGATGTTGTGCAGCTGTGTAGAAGAAACTGTTTCGTTTTCCCTTTCAGAGCTTTGATGCTGATGTCCAAGAGTGGCTTTCAGCCTCCCAAACTGAAAGACAAGAACAAATGGTAAGGTTTGCCAATTTTAGCCATTGTTTTGTTTTTCAGTCTTTCCAAAAATGGTATTTAGATAACCATTTTTATCCTTTTTTATTAGGTCCACCGAATTCCACAATTTCATTAAAATGGCACTCACAAAAAACCCTCGCAAAAGGCCAACAACAGAGAAAATCCTCCAGGTGCATGTCAATGAAAACTGTAGTTGTGTAATCCATAATATACTGTATATGAATTGTCTTTGATAGAAGACTTCTCAATACTGGTCTTATGAGGTAGAGTGGCCTATTTTGTGACCTTTCTGACCTGTTTTTCAGCATGCTTTTGTGACCCAGCTGCTCACTCGTAACCTGGTTATAGAACTGCTGGACACAGTCAATAATCCTGACCTGCAGCAGACACACACTATGGATGAGAGCGACCTGGAGGTGAATGGATGGCAATAGCAACTTTTGTGTATTTGTTTATAGTAATTCACCAAAAATGAAAATTCTCATTTTACTTCTGCTGAACCCCAAAGATGTTTTATCCATACAATGAAACTGAAAAAACTTTTAAGCCTTTAAAAGGATATACAGATAGCGTTACTATGGTGTTAATAACACCAAACCTCACTGGTTTTTGTGCAGGAAGTTTCATTGCAATGTTGGATTTGGCCCTGTATACATGAGTGTTTGTTTACTGTAAGGTACAGTATTGTATAGTACAGTACAGTAGATCTACAGTAATTCTGTGTATGTGTTTACAGACATGCAGTGTTCTACCTGATAAGATTCATTCTTTAGCGAAACACCTTCCTGCTCAGAGAACTCCATCCGAAGAACAATGTAAGTCATGTTAATGCTCTAATTCACAGTTAAAAGACAAGGATTTAGTTTTTGTCTTAGATCTTAGATAGATCTAAGTTAGATCTTTTTTTGTATCACTAGCAATATGTTATTGCCTCTGAATGCCAGTTTGGATGATTTTTAGGTGTAAGTCATTCAAAACACACCATCTAAAATTTCTTGTTCATGTGGCAAACGTACAATGTGTTTTGTCATCGACATCTGTCCGTTAATA
>JAZGTJ010001141.1:0-64288 GCA_036877575.1 Botia almorhae | reverse complement strand
TATCTGATAAGGAAGGTGTTTTTGTTTAATTAGACTGACATTTCAGTTCCTAGATGTCAATCTTGCATTTATGAGTTGCGTACAGTATGTGCTGTACTTTAAATTACATTGGCAAACACAATCTAAAATGCAAACATTTATTGTTTCGTAATCACATCTTTTATTTTAACTGACAATGTGCTACAAAACAAGAACCACGTGACCCTGTTTAAACTTTGCGCTGTTTGACAGAGCAAACACGACACCTCTGAGCTGGATCTGAAAGCGAAAGTTGATCTACAGCGAGGTCCAGACATCGAAGATCTCTGTGTTGTGCTTAGCATTTCATAATTCAATTGTCATTTTTTAATTACAAATGATTTTTTAATTAAAGTAATTTGAGGTCAAAGTTAAACTGAAGATTGTAGATTTTCTGGAACAAGATTTCCAGGTATGTCTCATTTTTAATTTAGCTCCAGCAGAACTCGTTGGCGTAGACTTCAAAACCTGATGATCCATGTTCTCCCGGCAGAATTCCAGATTTCAAAGAGCATCTTGTCTGTTTCAGTGGAAACTGGGAAATCTGACCTTTTGTACAAAGAAATTCACGTGCTGGTGCCATAAATTCACTTACATTTGATTAGTGACCTAGACACAGTAAAGAATCTGCAATATTTCTCTCTCATTTTACATCATAACTTATCCTTGTTTTAAATTTCTCAGAAGTTTTCTTTTTTATCCAGATTTACATGAAAAAAATTCCAGGTGTTCCACATGGACTCTTTCGAAACCGACTGCATGTTCCCCTCATTCAATTATATTTCACCCCTGATAACAATCTAATGAAGAAAACAAATTACATTTTCATTTATGCATTTGACAGACTCTTATTCAACGTGACTTACAGTACATTCAGGTTATACATTTGATCAGTACCTCTGTTTCCTAGGAATTGAACCCATAACCTTTGTGTTGCTAACGTAGTGCTCTACCAATTAAGCTGCAGGAATAAATATTACATTTGTTCTCCATCAGTTACAGCAGCAAGCAGAGGCCTGTAACCTAATACTGTTCAGTCTGTAGTCGGTTCCTCTTATCTTGTGCACCTTCAGTATAAACATCTGCAGGTTTTCGTGAGGAATATTCATCACGGTACTGTGATTGCAGACAGACTCGTCTTCCTGAAGATGGAGCACTTAATTATTCTCTCGGGAAATGTTAAGTTATTCCATCCTATTTGCTCATTTGGTCCTGTTTACTCTTTACCCACTACCCAGCTAACAGGGAACATTCTCAGAACGCTGGCTGATGTTCTCTCAGCGTTATCAAAAGCTCTTGCAGCAAACGTTTTAAAAATGTTAGCATATAAAACACTACTCTTACATTGTTAGTGGAACGTTTTGAAAAGTTACAGAATTGTAAAAAATAACGTTAATGCAACATCTAAAAAACTGTCTGGATTTCTCTGTGTTCTGTTGAGAAGGTGTGTTGTTTGTGTGCGAGACGCATTCCTCAGATTAAGAATCGTTTAATCTCTCATATACATACTGGCCTCATACAGAACCAAAGAGCTGCATTGGTGACACAGCTGTAGATTCAGCTGTGTGGGTGATTAATTACCACCCGGTTTATGGCTGGATATCCCATCTAGATGCAAGTGAGGTGAATTTAGGCTAAAATACCAAAGTGATCAATCAGGTGCAGTGCAAACAGACTGGCTGATGTAAGAGATGGGGTCAGCACGCAGAAGATGCTAATAAAGAGAGAGAGAGAGGTTTTCTGTCAAGAGCACAGCTGTGGAGATTAAACTGTTTTAACAGTTTATAAGCTGACGTTCCTGCTGAGTAAGCAGATATTTCATTCTTTGATTACAATAATCGCACGCGTGATTGTTAATCTCTTCTCAGGGTGAGGGAAAAGTTTTGGAACTACATTCACAGTTGTTAATGGCTAACATGAACTACCATTGAACATTTGTATTTTACAGCAGTTACGTGTTAACATTGTGCTACATAAACACTTTCACATTTACAACATAAATATTCACCTAACATGGGTTGTTCGGTGATGGTCATGGTTATGATGCCACAACATGTGATTGTTTACACGGTGCTGAGTTCTTTTGTGCAGTTCCACCGTTGGACCGTATGGTTTTCATTGTAAAACACGGGTCAAAAAAGTTTGGCCTGATAGTGGAACAATGTATTCATGCATCGTTCTTTAATTCTAACTTCATGAGACACAAAACGAGACGTTCTGAAGAATATCCAAAGAAGCTCCAGGAACAATAATAAAACATCATATAATGTGTCTTTTATGTCAAAGATAAACTGATTCATGCTCTATATTGTAAGTGTCCTGAAGTTATTTAATATAATTAACTGCTAATCTTCTTCTCTCCTCTGCAGATCTCGGCTCTCATTCACTTTTGGTGCCGTTTGCCCTTTCTGGAGCTTGGCAGTTTATATCAGGATACACTTTCTTTGTATTATAAACAGAGGCTCAGACATTTGACCCAGGACCTCATTCTGTGCTTCACGCAAGAAAGAAAATAATCCAGCACTAGGATGACACAGAGGTGAGTAAATCTTGAGAGTTTTCTTGAGGGTCTAAGGGTAGAACATGCTAAGAGCTCACAGCGTCTGTCTTATGCATTGAAGTAATCTTTAAATTGTTGTTTCCTCGTGAATATTTAGATCTGAGATTGAGGAGCTTGCGTAACTTTTTTTCTTGTCTCGTATGGCGCTTCCTCCATCAAACAGCAGCTGTAGAGTTTGAGTATTTCTTCTGAAATCTCTGATCCGCTCTGAATCCCTCTGAAAGTTTGAATAAATCCCCTTATATAAGCCGGGCCTGGCGCACTGAGTCAGACCTCAGACCTCCAGTGACTGCTCACCGAATTCTTTCTGTGTGATGTCACGAGGTGTTCTGCTTTACACTGAGCAGAGGTTAATTTCTTTGGCAGTATCAGTCTTATTATATTTAATGATACCTCAAGCTTTGCCCACACAGATAACTAATAATTACTGAAAGAACTGTTACAAAACGTTTTCGCAGTTAATTCTTTCCTTAAGAAATTTAACACGGTTTTATTGTAGTTAAAATGTAGTCACCATGTATTTTTGGCACACTTGTTGGTACCCCACGTTGGTAAAGCCAAATTTTTATTACAAATACCATTAAACTAAGGATCTGTATTAAATCCATGGTTTATCTGTGGTTACCATAGTTTAACTATAGTTTTAACTGTGTTTTTTGGTGTATTTTGTAGTTAAACCATGGTTCATTTTCATAAGGGTTATTTTTCAATTGAAAATTACAGTATTGACAAGAGACAAGTGACTCACCAAAGTCAAAGCAGAGTGAAAATTACAGTAGTGAGAGGCCCAAAGTGTCAGTTGGTAGAGCGTTGCGCTAGCAATGCAAGGTCGTGGGTTCAATTCCCAGCGAGCACATGTACTGACAAAAAAAATGTATAACTTCAATACTTGAATAAAAGCGTCTGCCAAATGCATAAGCGTAAAATGTAAAATCCCATTTACTTGAATGAACTCAAAGCGCATCGAGAGAGAATATGACGGGCACGTGGACCGGCAGCACACACGATCCAGTTTAAACCGTTTACATGGAGCGATAGCATGACACAACAATATCTTAGCAGGTATGTTGCTTCTGGAAATAGTGACAACTGCCTCTCGTCTCATGCTGAGCAATTATTTGTGCATCAGTTTCTGTTTTTTCTCTGCAGGGAGTGTCGTGCACCATAAAATCAACTGCAAATAAGTCTTTGTTTCCTGAAGTAAGTACTAATTAGTGTATTTGTAACAAAACCGCATGACGCGACATCAGAATTCATGTTTAAACCCTCATGAGGAGCCACGTTGTGTTTTTATAATTACTGTTAACGCTTCACTTGAGCTCTTATCCTCAAACAGCTGTATAATGCCACTGGTGCAATAAAACACAACTGGTTCTAGGCTCTGGGGGCGGGGCCAGCAGGTTGACAGACAGACGCACTGTACCTGTTCTCTTCATTAATAAACCCTTGAGGAAATATAATGAGATATTTAATTGCTACAGTTCCTGAACAGACGTAACATCCTAAACGCTCCATGTTTGTTTTTCAAAAACATTCTAGATCTGAAGCTTTTGTAGCAGGTGTTTTGAGGTGAGTGTAGCATGGCTGGTGTTTAAAGGTGATTCTGTATTTTGGGACACTTGCTTACCTCAGATCGTGAAATCTTAAACATTGTGTAAACTTCATTTCAGGACATTTGACTTGTGTATGTAGATGAAATAATGATTTGATAATGGTCTGCTGCAAACAGACATACAAAATATTTCATGTTACATAATGTTACATATTATTTATGTAACTTTCCATTATGGTAGTTTTAGATGGGAAACAGCAAGTTAGCTTTCCTGAAACAGGAAATATTCTTTCGCAGACAAAACAATACGGGACAGTTTTTGCTGGACAAACATCTATTGTATCGCTTTAAATATCAAAAGTGGATGAAACCACTGTGTGTTTGTGTGTGCGTGTGTGTGTTTGTGTGTGTGTGTGTGTGTGTGTGTGTGTGTGTGTGTTTGTTCGTGTGTGTGCGTGTGTGTGTGCGTGTGTTTATTTTTCTAGTGTTTAAACATCCTGCTCTCGCTCTGTTTCACTCTGCTATCTCCACTCAGGAAACTCACACAGAATCATTCATCACAGAGCGCAGAGAGATTTACACTCAGTGCTGTATACATTCATAAACACACACACACACAAGTACAGACGTACACAAACACACAGAATCACAGGGTTGGACATACTTCATGTATGAGATAATAACTGAGTCAGCGGTTCTCAGTCCTGTTTCACGATGACTAGAGCACAAGAGTGACCTTCTCACTCCTAAAACCACATTTATTTTTAACAATAACACAAAAACTCATATTTCTAAAGATGGACCTCCCATGAACCCTCGCTAAGCAACATTATACTAACTATAACTAACTCTGCAATTACTAATTATTTACAGACTATCTTCCTAATATCTGCTCTAATATCTTACACTTTATTTTGATGATTCCCCAACAGATATTTTACTGACTGTCAGTACCTCTACAAGTTAACTTATTCTGCTAACTTTAACACTCTAATGAGAGTTAGTTGACTGTAGTTGCAAATCAATACACAGCAAATAATGATTCATTGTGATCATTGTGTATTTGATTGTTAGCTGCACTGCATCATGGGAAAGTACATTTTGTATCCTTTTTGTTTTGAACCAAATATTGTAATGCTATGATCAGTCTCAGTGCTGTTTATGACTCAGACTTCTTTGTTGAATGCTAATTTAAAAGGCTTGTGAAGTTCCTGTGTTCTGCATCCTGGCTCTGTTTGTGCCTCAGTGTTTGGCCAAACATGCTGTATTCCTGCATGAAGCAGCCCTGCAGACGCTGGTAACAGGTTGTTATCTGGAGAACTGTCACAGAGTCGTGCTTGAGAGTGTTTCCTGCTGACTGGAGGTCTGTAGTGATCTCCTCTCACATACTGGACAGGTTGAGCTCCATCTGTTAGCCATCAGACCTCCGGGCAATATCCACTGACCCAGGAGCAGCGAGTGGCAGGCTGTCACGCTGATCCATCTGTCAGCAAACCTTTGTGTTTGTCATAAATGTAGGTATGTTTTATGAAGCACCTGCATCTATATAACAAAGGGTTAGGAAGAAAGGTTTGGTCTTTTGCAAGGTTTCTCAAGGTCATACACAATGTTTGGGTTATACATTTATTTTTAAATGGCTAGACCTTTAAAACAAAGTCAGTCTGTTTGTGCCACCTTCGACCCCGAGTTAGTCAGTACGATAAGTGTGTTTGGGGAACCAGGAGTTTGTAGTTTATCACTTTTTAACCATAGTGCTTCCATAATATTTTGATAAACACCCCCACCCCTCAAATGCATCAAGCACTTCCTGTTGTTATACTTGTCACCTAAATTTCCCAGAATCCCTTTTCAGTGTCTTAATTGTTGTCTTTCCATTGTCGCTATTTCTCGCCCGCCCTGCATTATTCCCACTTGGAATTGTTTTGCGGTCTGGATCTCTCATTATTTCTGCGGGAGGAAACTGCACATGTGATGGGGAAAGAGGTCGGAGGTCGGAGGTCAACGCAACTGGCCCTGCATTTCCCGCTATTTGTTTACAGCCAATGTGAGAACGACCTGTAAAGACTGAGGCTCTTGAGAAAGTGAAATAAATCGAGATGGAAGAGGCCAAAAGCTCAATGGGTTTTTGGAGAGATTGAGAAAATCCCCACAAGGCACGAACAGTGGCAACATGGAGCGAATGATTGCTGCACATATAAGAGAACAAAGCTAAATCACAAAAGCTAATTGAAAGCGTTGTATCTCTTTTCAAAGCAATGAAGCAGCTGATTGGAAAGATAATTGAGCTGGGATTGAAGATCCGGACAGGGACTTCAGCGCTAGTCTTGGTTTGGTAATAGCGAAAACCACAGCGCTGGCGTGACGCACAAACAGATTGCACGAGAAGACTTCATTAGGAAGTCAAATGTCTGGCGTCAGATGGTGAGGCGCTCGTGTGCATCTTTACAGCGCGCTGACACGCATGTACTGTGTCAACCTCGCGCTTAATGAAACGGAAGCTCACTCGTCATCATGCAGGTTTTGGGGACTCAATTAGTTCTTCATTGTTCTACAAATAACGATTAATGAGTCGTTAAAGAAACGCTGGTCTCCACAAAGAAAATTGTGTCATTATTTACTCCCTCAAAATGCTTCCAAACAAAAAACACAGAAAGTTATTTATAATAAAGCATTAAAAAAAAGTCTATGTGATTTGTGTGCTACATTACAGAAGACAATATGTAGCACAAGAATCATATTGGCTTGGTCAAAATATTTTTATGGTGTTTATGGTCCATTGTGAGGCTTGACAGCATTCGGTTCTTGAAACGACATGAGGGTGAGAAAATAAACAGAACTTTCATCATTGGGTGACTGTTGCTTTAATTTGTCGTGATCTGTAAATGTTAGTCACAATTTGTGGAAAGTTATCATAGTCAGTACACAGTAAACACTCAGCATTGACACAGAGACGGAGAAGTGTTGGAACAGGAAATGATGTCACGTTCTGGCAGCCTTTAAGGGGACGATTAAATCACAGAAGAACTAAAGACATTCTGTTTTTCTCATGCATTGAAGTCTGGGTAATGTGAGATTTCCAGCCCAGTTCAGCTGGATCTGGGCCAAGTCTGTCCACAGTAGAACATTAGAAAAATTCCACAGCAGATAAAAATAGAGGATTTATTGTATCCCCACAGGTCTTAGACAATAGGCCCTCATCAGAGCCTCTCTCCTGACCCCTGACCTCTGGGTCCCGCCCTGTACTCCACCAGGGGCCTGTCAGACACCATGCTGTGGTTTCTATTTGTGATTTACTGATCATGGGAAATAAGTGGAATAATAATATTCTGGGACTTTCTGTTGATCCAGTAATGTTTGAGGGAATCTCACAACAACACGTCTGCATCTGACATGATTTTGAAAAATAAAAACATGAAGCCTTTTAAAGATCATGTTTTTGCATATTATCATGATAATTAAAGGTAAGATTGGAAAGGTAAATTGCCATTAAAGGTAATTAAAGGCAATTTTGAAGAGGTTAGCAATAATAAGCTAACTTTGAAAGCATAAGATCTTGCCCTCCAATCAGAATGATCTTTAAAGTCACGCCTCCTCTAATAGTGGCAGAGGTATGCAAATACATCGTTTGACAGACAAGTAGGAGATCCTATCATAGCAGCCGGACTGAATGAAATGGTTGGATGAATATTTTACGGTCCTGTTATAAATGTATTTAAATTTTGCTTCTGTGGAAGGCGCAGGACCATAAATTGTCTGTCCAATCGGATGTCCTGCTTATCCGTCAAACTATGCATCTGCATAACTCTGCGCACCCTGATGACAAAAAACAATCTTCTGTTCGTGTTTTGGAGGAGGCGTGGCTTTGGAGAGCGCTCTGAAAGGAGGGCGGGATCTTATGCTTTCAAAACTAGCCTCTTCGAAATTGTATACCCTACCTTTACGAACCTAAAACAGACATCCTTTATTTTCCTCCGACGTTGGCGTGTGTCATGTTGACAGGCTTTGCGAGATTCACTAGTTTAGAAAAAAATCGTATTTATAAATCCGAAGTACACTGGGCGAATGTTTTTTAGGGCTGCTGTGACAAAAGTAATTGTGTGTGTGAGAGGTGCGAGTGGGCAGAGCTTGTCTGAGAGCGCAGACATGCTGTACACACTGCGCTGCTGATGACGGCTCGCTGTCTAACCTGCCTGTGGGGAATCTTTCCTTTGGCTTCAGTATAGCATTATACAACAAGAGATCTGTCACAAAGCCATCAGGTTTTCCCATGTTTGTGCACAGCGACTCACAGAATTTCAAACAGCAAAAATCAGTTATTGATGTAAAAACATTACAACATTACAACAGTTTTGTGTTTCAAACAGAGATGGCGACAGAGAGGCACAAGTTACGAATTGCAGCTTTAATGTAAAAGACCTTTTCTGACTTTTTTGCATGATGTAATGCTTCATAATTGTGACTTCATTTCTCAAAATGATGCTCATATAAGTAAGTTTTGCTATTTCAGCTTCTCGTAAATCCATCTTGATTTTGCAAACGTAAACAGCAGTAGCAAAATTGTAACACGAACCCCCCAAACAAAGTATTACATCACAAATATAAGAAGTGTAGCACTCAATGTGAGATCATGTAGAAATGATGTCACTGTTACAAGAATAAACACACTTTAATACATTATGTGACGACAACATAGACTCGTGTACAACATCAAGCTGCAGAATCGCATTGAGACAGTGCTGCTGAGGTGGTTTTGTGGAGAAAAAACAGGCATCGGTTTAACATTTGACATTTAGCCCCGAAATACTGGCACCATTGGCCCCTAACACAATACCGTACTTGCTATGCATTCTGGGTAACGGCACTAACTGGAGCTATGATTTAGTGAACAAAGGGTGAATTTTGATTTATCAATATCTGTTTTCTAATCTAAATATAATCGAATAAAGTACACTATGGTGTAGGTTTTTAACTGTCATTTAACGTGTGTTTCGCTTGTGTTCTAGAACAAGTCTAAAGGGAAGAAGGATTTTGGATCGCCTTCTGAGTAACCAGAATCTCCTGCCAGACTTCACATTAAGATCTAAAACATGATGGATCGCACCAGGATTTCTTGTGGTAATTTTCTCACTGTGTTCTTGTGTAGACTGTGGGTAACAATATACAGAAGATACGTTTCAGACACACAGATGTGAGAGAGTGTGTGTTTACATCAGCATTAATGATTCCTTAATCCTAAACGGACAACTGAGTTGAATAATTATGGAACAGGTGATTTTGGGGAGACCTTTAGCACCCCGGACAGCACATGGGGGTCCATCACTGGATACCCCTCGAGCCCTTTAAAAATACCCCACAAATTTTGTATTTGGGGCTTGTTATACACCTACCACATATTCCCGAATCTTACCATTCTGATGACAACATCAGTGTACAAGCATAATCGTATATTCAGTCTAAGCATAAACGAACATTTCTTAATGAAATGAGTCAAGAAACAAATGCTTAAATTTAGTAAACACTACCTGCATTATAGCCCCAAAAATACAGGAGAAAGCCACATGTACATATTATGCATTTAATATTTACAGAATGTGTTGGTATTATACATACAGTCCTATTTTAATATATATATTATATATATATATATATATATATACAAACAAAAACACGGGATTTTGGCCCTAAAGTTATTTGGATTCTTTAGTCACACGTAAAACAGTTGAATAATTGCGTTGAATAAGTAAATATCAAACCAAGCGGCATTTGTTTCGACGGAAGGTGGAAACAGTGTCATATAAAGTTTGTTTATTTTGTTCACATTTCTGGGGTGATTTAACAAACATCGGGCATGACTGACGTGTTGTCGTCACGCATCACTTTTCATCTCATCTCGCGCTCTTCACTGACACTGTCGTCTCCTTGGTTACCACGTACAGTAACTTCTATGAATGTTTTTATGATGCACGTTCCGCTTTTAAAAAGTGTGTCTGGCATCTGTTTAACAATATACTAAGAGGTTTAAAAAAGCGCCAGAAATAATCACCGAGAGACGTGTAAAATACTAAGCGTCAGTGTGACATTTTTAAATAAAGAAAATATGCAGCTTGGTTTGGTATCTAATGCACTTTCAAGCGTGCAAATACGTGCAAAGCCACTGTAGATTTCGTGTGATTTTGAAACGTCTCTCATGTGCGCTTCGCAGTCAGGCAAATGATTTTCTTAAAAGCTTTTCGGAAGTCCCTGTTAAATATGGTGTAAATAATCGGGTTGACTGAACTGTTGCAGTAACCGATCCAAAAAAATAGCTTGAAGAGTCCCTCGGGTGCCACGCAGCTCTCTCCGCAGACCGCCTGCAGACTGTAGGTGAAGAAGAAGGGGAACCAGCACAAAACAAACACCCCCATCACCACAGCCAGAACGAAGGTGAAGCGTTTCTCGCGCATCTGCGCTACTTTGGTTTTGGAGACCACCGTGAGCTGTCTGTTGCTCTGCTCCTGATTCGAAACCCAGGAGATCCGGCACGGCCGCTGAGGGCAGCACTCCGCGCCGTCCACCCTCCTGCGCTTATAGAAACGCGAGTTCCTGGGTTTGAGGTCAGATGTCGCGCTCTCCTCCAGATCAATATCATCCAGTTCCTCCTGCCTCTGGTTGCTTTCTGAGCTGTGGCTGCTCGGACTTTCCTTCTCGAACTTATCCTTCCTAACAAAGCAGGTCTCGGACTGGGACGGCTGCCTTTCCAAGCCGTTCTTGGCTACGAACACGGTGGACGAGCGCTGTTTGGCGACGCGGTAGATTTTACAGTACACCGTAATCATGATAAATCCGGGTGCGAAAAACGACACCAGGCACGAGGAGAGAATGTACCAGGTCTCGTCGTTTATTAAACATTCCGTCTCTGTGTGTTTGGTCATGATAAGAGGCGGGAATGAGATGACGGCTGATATCACCCACACCACCGCGATCATGGATTTGATGCGCTTTGGGGTTCTCTTCAAGTTATAGCTCACCGCCTTGGTGACGGACCAGTACCGATCCAAACTAATGGCGCACAGGTGAACGATAGATGACGTGCAAAACAGAACGTCCAGTGCCAAGTAAAACGCGCACCAGGTGCTGCCAAAGTACCAGTATCCCATGATCTCGTTGGCAAGCGAAAACGGAATCACCAGCGTGGCCACGAGGATGTCCGCGCACGCAAGCGACACGAGGAACAGGTTCTGGGGCGCACGGAGCGCACGGCTGGTCAGAACCGCCACAATGACCAGAACGTTCCCAACAATAGTGACCATAATCATGACGGACACCACGAGTATGATGAACGCGGCGGCCGTCGATGTGTGTGGCCATGGTTTTGGGATGCTGGTGACGTTGGCGTCCTCCCCCGTTACATTGGACTGAGTTACATCCATGCTGAGTCCATCCTTCCTGACAGCCAGTTTAGCGTTTTAAGAATGAACAACAAATCAGCATCGTTCAGGTAATAAAAGCGCACGTTACCTTTAACCATTGCACTGAAACGAGGATACGGGGAGCACTTGGACTCTCGCTGTGCTTTGGTGATGCGCGCTCATGTTTGCAAGATCAGAGCTGTCCATCGTGGGCGCATAAATGTTTTTATTCCGAACACTTTCTATTCTTAATAAAGATGACGTGCCAGAAGACAAAAAGTGATAATCCAGAGCAGATCTGCGTGTTTGATGGACGCGCACCACCAGCGAAGCGCACGCGGCTCTCCGCGTAAGCGCTTCACACTGGACTGAATGTTGCGCTGTGCGCCGGAGCTGGAGATAATCACGTGATGTCATGCTGTAGTCCAACCCCCCTCCACACAGACACACACAAGGTGATTTCCACAATCACAATTAATTGTGGCATATTGAGTTCACTTAAAAAAATACAACCACTTTGGTCATGCGCACTAACTTATAAATTGATAAGTGGCAATTTGTTGAAATATTGCAAGAGTTTATACATTGTCTTCTCTAATCAAAATGTTTATGGTTTTGCATATATTGTTTTAAGCAGATTAGAGTGTATTTCTGAGTGTTTGTTGTTTCCTTGTAAAGAAACACTTATTTATGAACCAGCTCCAATTTAAATAATCCCACATGAATGTATTAGTTTGTTTAATCAAAACATTGAACGGACATTAAAATAAGAGCACAGTTCTGCTGAGCTGAGACAACTTCAACCTGAAGTTGTGCTGGTTATGAAAACAATGGACAGTGTTTTGATGAGCGAAGCTCAGCACAATGTTAAAACATGTGTTCAGTGTACAGTATGTTCAGTAGTGTTATGACTGTACATCTGCTTCTCTGAGCACACCGATCACATTCATCTGTACTCTTTAACAGTGATTACATAACGGGTACCGCTGTTCAGTTCAGTATTGCTGTCAGTGATACGTTGTTAAAAATGAAGAATGCAAATTCATTCGGACCCACAGCCTAACCGTACACCAGAAGAGCTGCATTCTAAAACGCAGGAATTTTTTCCGAACCTTCTAGCCTGGAATCCTTCATCATATTCCGGGATGGTGTTTCTGAGCTCTTGCTCTCGTTTTGATATTTTCTTTCCATTTTGCAGTGACAATGAAAGAAATGTAATTACACACCAAATACAATGTGTGGTGTGCGAAACCTAAAATAAACAGACAGCTGAATGTCACGACTGAAACCAAAGCGACACTGTGGGTTCAAAAGCCTGGAGTTCCTGAAGAGTCCTCCAGGTCTTTCAGAATTCCTCGGATTTTCGGCATCAGGAGACTGACCTGCACAGCTCTAAATTTGAGGAAGGAACCAGGAACGCCCTCATGGAACAAATGTGCTCCGTATAAGAAAACTGCTAACAATAACGTTTTTGAGATATAGTGATAGATAACATAAAAAAAGTTATACTGACGTTACTGCAGGAACTGATGGCTTTGAGAGAACATGGAGAGAACATATAGAGAACATTAGCCGATGTTCTGAGAACATTCCCTGTTAGCTGGGTGAGTATTAAAATGTGTCTCTTTGTGTTCTCCAGCCTACAGATGCTCCAGAAATGATGATGCGTTGAGCTCTGCAGATGACTGTGGCCTGGACCTGCTGTTTCTGCTCTCGCTCTTCTCGTTTTTTACTTCAGCCCACCAGTGGATAAACAGGCAGCTCTGACAGGAGGTGGGTGTAGATATTCTTCATGTCCCGTGCCTCCACACGGACCCCTTCCAAACACACTTCCTGTCTGACACACAGTACTTCCTGTATTTCATAACTGCAGCTGTAATCTTGCAGTAAATTGTTATCGGTCATGTTTAGATTTATTTTAGGGACATATTTATTCAGATGGTTTCGTATATTATGAACATGTTTCACAGCCTAAAACTTTTTGTTTAATGGCTGGTTGAAATTAGATGTTGAATCCCAGATTTTCAGTCAGTGTGGTCTCAAAGTTTTGCTCTCCACTGTAGGCTACAAAGTAAACAGTTGTTGTTTGTTAAAATTGCAACATATTTTTTGGATAAAGTTTTATTGACCCTCAGCCACAGTTTACAACCATTACTGGAAATCGTTTATTAAATCTGTTGATGTTGTTCTGCGTGAGAATTCATGTTGATTAAAATTCAGAGCTAAATTTAAAGCTGCAATCCGTAACTTTCGTCTCTCTGTCGCCATCTCTGTTCGAAACATAAAACTGCAGATTACTTTATTAATTTTTTATTATGTGTGTTGAAGTCAGAAGGTATAGAGACAGTTCTGAACTCTGATCTGTTATGTACAGATTTTTGTTCATTTTTACCAAAACGTTACAGATCGCAACTTTACGCTGCATTTTTTAGCAACAGAAATTTGAGTATTTCACTTCCAGCTCTTTTGATCCAGCCTGGATCACAATCTCTTTATCCCTCTCCTGCTCGCTCACTGTCTATCTCAGCTCGCTTGTTCTTTCCGTCTGGCCAAGTCTCATAGAAAAAATGTAGCAGCGCTTTGACAGCTTTCTCCTGTGGTTATTTTTGGAATGGAGGAGAGAGCCGAACATTAAATGTAGGAAAGAGAGATGAACTGTGTAGACAGCAAAAATCTTTCATGCAAAAACAGTTCAGAATGTTGATGTTAGATGTGGATCTGATTTTCCAGGAATCAACAGTGCATTCCAAATTTTGCTCTCCGAGCTGAAAATGTGTGTGTGTGTGTGTGTGTGTGTGTGTGTGTGTGTGTGTGTGTCGGTGGAGCTACATAAAAACGATGACTTTTCGAGTTACACTTTTAAAAAATGATGGGTGCTACATGATGCCACAGACAAACTGAGAGATATTTTAGAGGACATTAGTGAATGCTCTGAGAACGTTCCCTGCTAGCTGGCTCAGGGCTAATAGGTTCTTAGTCAGTTACTGCCCATCATGACTGTATGATTGTGTTTATCTGTGCAGGAAATAAAACAAAATCGTTTATTTCTTTGTTTATCGTGTCACGCTCATTTCCTCTTTCTCTGTTCCCAGTGAACATTTGTATTTACATTCATCTCCTGAATGAGTCTCCTGGTTATCAGCCTTTAATGAATTCATGAGGGCACAGAGAGTCACTCACAGAGGGCCGGAGGACAGAAACACTGGACTCGGGTACCTCAAGCTACCCTCAATTCCTCCAAAAACGAGCGCTCATTGGGATTCATATTATGAGTCCAACATTAATTAACTCTAAAGGCATTAATCAGCGTGTGTATGAGAGAGAGAGAGAGAGAGAGAGAGGGACGTACAGAGAAACTCACATGAAAGAGCTACAAAACAGACAAACATCTTTAATGGTGTAATTGGGTTATTCATGGATTGTAACCTTTGAACTGTAAGAGGGGGTATAGCAGACTTTCAGAAATATATTCTGGTCAAGGTGAGGCACTTTATACATTTTTAATTCAGAAATGTCTTGCTATTGTTATTCCAAACGTTTAATGTTGCGAAGTGAGATACACCAGCTTATACAATGTCAATGAATTGATTAATACTCGCTGATATTTCACCGAAAATGATGTCATTTCCTGCAAGTTGACATTAAGGTTTTTTAGGTAGTGAATAGCTAATGGAAATCAATATTTTAATATATTAAAATATTTATTCAATCGGTAAAAGAGGTCGGGGGGGCGTAACACTCAAAAATAGCTTAAACCAAAGTACTGAATTTCTTTAAATGTACTAAAATGATAAAATATAAATATGATAATATGATACGTATCTTATTAAAAGTTAATGAGTTTAATATTAGATTTGTATGTGTACCTGCTGACACACACACAGAGGAAAACCATTAGCGTCTGAACTGGGGTTAAATTATTTTAATACAGATTATCTGGGCACAGTAATGCAGATGGTATTGTGCACGATTCAAAAAGTCTAAATTGTGATGCTGAAGCATTGCTGTTGGTTTCTCTGCATCTAAATCCTGTGACATCCAGGTCGGTCTCATAAATCTCTCCAGCCTTGCGCACAGCTGTGAATTCACTGTGTGTTTGCTTCGCAGCCGGGTTTGAAATCCCTCAGTCTGCGGTCAGTTCATTTATCAGGTCAGTGTGATGCAGTTCTACAGACCTGCGCTCACCTCCTCCCCAGCGAACCTCTCTCAAAGTTAGCAAAAAGTTCTTGCGGTAACATTTGTAGGACATTTTCTAATGTTTTTCTAATGTTATATATCTTACATAAAAACATTATTTTTAGCAAATTATTATTTTTATATAAGCAAAAACTTAATCATCTTAACATCTATATCTGGATGTTTCTAGACGTCATTTTTAACCTTGTTGTTATTTAATGGAAATGTTGGGGAAACATTCTCAACAACTTAAAATTGTTTGCTGGGTCTACAGCTCCTCTGAATCCAGGATTATCATCTGAGCACTCATCTGAAACTCTCTGTTATTCCATCTGTAGTAATACAATCTGATTCTGGCCTTTCTGATCGCTGACGATTCCCATCAGTTACTCTTTTGGGTGGAATTCAGTTGAATTTTATGGAAAGTCTTTTTGAGGGGTGAGAGAAGATAATGTGTCTGTTTGTTTTAATTCATCCCCTCTGTTCACTTTTATTCGTTTTATTCTTTGATGAACGTTCACATTTAGCCGTCCTGAAATCTAAACAAAACTTTTCTCATAAACTTTGTGTAAGTTTAATTATATTCACTCTAAGGTAAAGGCAGTACAAGATGATGTAAAAGCCCCTCACAAGTTATATCATTTTTAACATTCCTGTTACTTCACGGAAACGTTCTTGCAACCTAAAATTGTCAGCTGGGTATTCCGCCATTACCGTGAGTTCTCCCCTCATCTCCGCCTGGCAGATGAGATCACTGCAGTGATTAATGAAGCTGCTCGTGGATGCAGAGCAGCTTCACTGGAGGAAATCCTGCCATCATCCGAGTCGCTCGCTGGGACCAAACACTGCCACTCTGCCCTCCCTCTGCAATTATGAGATGTTTGGAGCATGACCTGCAGAATGATGATGAAAGAGGAGGAGAGACATGATTGGATTAGCTGAGGAAAGTGTGTGTGATGTGAGAGGAAGTGAGAGAGGAATAATGTTGCTTTACTGACAGTCTTTAATGTACAATAGCAGCTGCTCCTAAATGATATGAATGTCTTCATAATACATTAAATATCAAAGTGAGAGGACATTTATTATGAGGAAAGATATTGCAAACACGATTTAAAAGAAACATCTCACGTAAGGTATAAAAATAGTGTGAACAGTGTAGTTCATATAGTGTCACACGTGTGTGTGTACTGGTATTTACTATGATATATGGACCAAATGTCTCCACAAGTATAGTAATACCAGTCAATTTTGACCCCATTCTGAAACAAGCTCCAGAAGCTACAGAACAATCTTTTTTGAAAATCTAAAATAGCAGAAAGTTTTCTATGAGGGTTAGATTTAGGGGTGGGGTTAGTGTAGGGGGAAAGAATATAAAGTCACATCTGTGGAATTTCCCCATAAAACATGAAAACCCACTGTGTGTGTGTGTGTGTGTGTGTGTGTGTTTAACATTTAATATTGAAGTCACATAAGCTTTGGCATGTAACTCATGTAGGTTACTGCAGCTGTTTTAAATCCAAGCAACATTAGAAATAATGAATATTTGTGCTGCTCACAGTTCTCAGGAAAGGATCTGGATGTTGACTGTTGATTTTATATGCTAATGACATTAATAAGGAGTGTGTACAGTGCGAGATCTGATACCATTCAGCTGTGCATGATTTTAATATTATTTGTGATTTATTGATGTAACGTGTAGAAGAGAGATGCATGTTTTTGTGCGTATGTTCTTTTCTCTGAATCACACATACATACATTTACACATTACATGCAAATGTAGGACTGTTTCCTACAAAATTAATTAAACAAGATAATAGAAATCTTCTATTCCTCTACTGTCTCTGTATTTCTCTGTCTGCTCTCTCTCTCTTTCCCCTCCTCTCTATCTCCCTCTCATCTCCCTGTCTCCATCCCTTCCTCCCTGTGTCTCGGTCTCTCTCTCTCTCTCTCTCTCTCTCTCTCTCTCTCTCTCTCATCAACTGGAGGAGCATGTGTGTGTGCGTGTGAGTGAGGGTGTGTGTGAGGTTGAGTGTGTGAGTGTGTGTGTGTGTGTGTGTGAGGGTGGGTGAGTGAGTGTGTGTGAGTGTGTGTGTGTGTGTGTGTGTGAGCTGTATTGAGGGTGGCAGGCTGTTGTGACTCTGGCTGTGGGTCAGTATCAGAGAGGCAGCAGGTGGTCAGATGAATCTCTTCTGCTTGTTTATTCACTGGATCAATCTTCATCATATGCATGATTCATATTTCAGAGTATGACTGCAGGAGGAGTTCTCTTTGATTATGTATTGGAGGTAATGGATCATCTGATGATCTTAGAGAGTCTTAAATGGTTCTTGTCGTTGAATAATAAAGTACATATGAGGATTGTGTGAAATGTAATGTGAACTACAAATGACTTCTAATTAAATCACAATAATTATTAAATGAAATAATATGTTCTTTCTCTGTCAATAACATGTGGGCATCACATGTACAAATGCAGACTGTCATGTGTTAAAGAGACAGTTCACCCAAAAATGAAAACTTGCCAAAAATGACATACGGGTGAATTATTGAAAGTAGAATTTTAGTTTTTGGGTGAATTATCCTTTTAATGTGTTTATTTCTTAGACATTAAGTCATAGGATGAGATGTACATTAAATGTTTTTGTCCGAGCTAAACAATAACAGATTTGATTACATCCTGAAAAACGACAGGTTATATATTTTCTGACTTGCTCAAGTGTTTTTATGAATAAAATATTAAACTGGAAGTGAGTCGTCTGTACGTGATCTTCAGCAGGAAAATTACGAACGTTCTCACAGTGGACCTAAAAATCACTGCGTTCAACACGCCGCCGAATCGGTCCTGGTGATTGATAAAAACACTAAATGAAACGAGAATCGCTCTGAGCGAAATCTGAGAAATGAGTTCATCACCGCTCTGATTTATGACTGTGTTGTGATGTCTTCATGAGAACACTTTCGAGTGAACTCGAACACAGTTCTGAAAGGCTCCGGAAAAACTTCAGACATTCTTGCAAAAATATGTTAAACAGTTGGACAGGTTTTATTATTTATACACCTGATTGTGATCGCTAAGAAAAATGCTTTTGTAGTTCACGCTAATAAATAATATTGACTCACATTAGTGCTGTGACAGGACTGGATATTTTCTCCATGTATGGGACAGTGAGAACCGTGAGGCGGGTGAGATTCATTTTACAATTACTCTACAATTAATTACTGTACAATTAATTACGGTACTGTACGTTTTTTTTACATTTTATGAGGGATGTGTTAGTGATGCTCGGCCTTATATGTTAAATAGGTTGTGGGTGGTTGCCAGGGCATTTTTATGTGGTTGCTAAGGTGTTCTGAGTGGTTCTTAGCATGTTGTTATGCAGTTGCTAGATGGTTGCTAGGCTTACTGGCAGAAGTTAAAAGAACCCACACTCAATGATATTCAGGTCTCTAGGTGGACAGCTTGAATCCTTTCCTATGAGATTCTCTTCACTCATTATTGTCTCACAGGCAAAAACTGTCTGTCTGTTTAGTATTAGCCCAAGAGGCCTTATCCCAGCTAACAATTATAGGTTATCAGAATGTTTTCCTAAAGTTTCCATTAGGTAACAAAACGTTCAAAACAGCCAGTTTTTTGGTGTTGTTTTAACATTATTGCTTTGTTATACAAATGTTACTCCGAAGTTCTGCTAACGTTACTGCAAGAACATTATGGATTGAACTCTGGGGAACTTTTAGAGAACGCTTAGCTAATGTTTTGAGACCGTCCAATTGACGGTTTGCATAACTCGGGTGTGTGTAGTGCAGGAAACACTGTATATGTTCTGTAGTACCATTACAAGAAAATGTCGTCTTGTCTTCCTGTATTCAGTTCTGTGCTTTATGAAACGCAAACCATTCTAGCCCTTGAACAGATTAAGCAGCACAGTATTTCTCTGTCTGATCACAAAAGTGTCAGGCGTGTGAATCAATAGAAAACAGCTTTGAGGTTCAGAGGTGTGTTACCTCTGTCATTCTCACATGGTGTAAATAACACAGAGCGCTACCAAATGCCACTAATTACATCTGTTTCCTGTTTCCCCTGCTCTGTCTGCCAGAGCCATCACGCCCCCAGAGGTTAAATGTCACTTATAATTGCCTGCTTTCTTGTTTTCAACATGACATCAATAGAGGTTCTCTCCGTTTCACAAGATCTGTACAAATGGGCCTAAAATGTGTGACATGTTTATTGGAAAAAGAGAACAAGGAATTTTTCAAGGCACGGTGTAATTCGGTGAATTGGCTCCCTCTAGAGGACGGGACATTATCTGCCTTTCAGATTTTAATGTGATTATAACTGGCTTGGTTGGCAAGAGTCGGTAATACTGCCAGACTGAGGTTTACCGAATTGAACGCGTTGTTAGTTAAATATCGGCACGTACACATAATTGAGTAAACTTTGCTATTTATTAAGAAGTTGCCCATACAATCTCTAATTAAAATAATAAAATACACGTTTTATTGAAAATATTGATTTATTGTACTGTACTGTTGTTTGTAATATTCAGTTAAAAAAATCAGTTTCTTAACTGCGTTCTGAAACCGAACATAAAATAAACAAAAAACAGCGAATGCATGACGAATGAGTGTTCAGCATCATCTCTTTATTTTACCCTAATTCACAACTGTACGTTTATAATGATTTATTATGTGAGCTGTCGGGTCCGATTCCCAGAAAATGTACGTTTGGCTTTAATGGACTTTAGCATGTGTAATGAAAAGTATGAGAAAAATGTGTGTCTCGCATGTATATGTGTTCTGGTGGCTGGAGTTGAGATTCATTTGCATATGAACGCATGTATTTGCCTGTCACGCCGTTGGTTTAATATTTCCCCCGTCACTTGGAGAAGATAAATTACATTTCAGCAATACATTAACTATATTTTTCATAATTCCCTCCAGGGAGAAGCTGAGAATTGTATCAACTCCCGAGTCTCACGCCTTTGCTGATTCTTTGTTAAACCCACAAAAAAACCTGATTATAGATGTATCGTATTCAGGGTGAACTGGGCGAACAAACTGACATACATTTTTAATGTGAAACTGAATACAAAAACATGCTGAATTAAACTAACCAAGTAAAACCAAGAGAAAATATTGATTTAGTTTCATTTTCTATGTTGAAATCTTTTTTCCAATGAAGCCGAAAACGTTTGTGTTGTCATGGTCAGTTACTCAAACAGGAAATAGATTCCTTCAGAAAAACCATCTATGAAAAAGGACATCTAAACCAAATATACAATCCAGGAATAGCAAACAAAACATAAAACTGTTTATTGCCGTTATAATGATTAGCATCTAAATTAATTACACTTAATAAACTTAATTTCAAACCAATTTACAAACAAATGAGGTCACTGTCCATCAGTTCTAAATATATTACTATATTTTGGTGGAACGTTTCAGAGCGTAATATTTTTGCACTAAAGAAGCATTTGCACAATAAAGTGTCCAGGAATGTTTGGGATTGCTCAACCTTTATTTTGGTAAGATTGAAGGAATGATAAATGATAAACGCATCAATGATAAGCTTGTGCATTATTCTGCAAAAATTCCCAGGAAACTCTCTGCACTGGTGTAACTTGTTTTTAGGGGGAGTGACATCACAACACTGTATTTTAGTCTCTGTCATGCTTCAGAAGCAGAAAAGCAAACTTTCATCAGCCATTAGGAATTAAAGAGTTCTGGCCAGCATACTCCGGCGACCACAAGACACATGGCGACACGAGCCTCTAACTTTGAGGAGCATCTTCTCTGTCCTGTTTGTCATGGGATCTTCAGAGATCCGGTTCTCCTGCTGTGTTCTCATAGCTTTTGTTTGCACTGTTTGGAGCAGTACTGGCTGCACACTGGCTCGCAGACGTGCCCCGTATGCCGGGCAGAGTTCTGCTTGCAGCAGCCACTGTGCAACCGAGCTCTGAAGAACTTGTGCGAGAGCATCTTACAGGAGAAAAAGCAGCAGGCGTCAGAGTTCTTTTGCAGCCTCCATGGGGTAAAAGCTGAGCTCTTCTGTCAGGAGGATCAACAGCTGGTGTGCAGCGTGTGTTTGGACACTGTTTTACACCTCAGTCACACGTGCACACCTCTGGATGAGACCGCACTGACAGTGAAGGTACATTTCTGGTGATCTGTGCTGTGATGTTTTTAACGTGCATTTGAGATGAACAGCACATCAGTTTGTTCTCTCTTTGTTTTTAACCATTCATTATTATTATTATTTGTATTTTTATTTTCTGAGTGTTCCAGTAGCTCGGTTCGTAGAGCATTGCGCTAGCAACGCATAGGTCGTGGGTTCGATTCCCAGGGAGCACACGCACTGACAAAACGTATAACTTAAATGAACTGTAAGTCGCTTTGGATAAAAGCGAGATCTAAGATCTCTTTAGAGATGCAGTTCTTCTCCAGAAGCAAGCAGGAAGAAAACATGTACTGAGATACATTATATAATGCTATTTAACTTTTAAACTTTTGTTTTAGGAGGCACTCAAAACCAACCTGAAGTCTTTGCAAGAGCGGTTCAAACTCTTAAAAACTGAGAAATTCATCTGTGGTCAAAGAGCAAAACACACAAAGGTAAAATCACATTAAAAACGGTGTTATTTTACAGAAACAAGGAATACCAATTTTACAAACTTTATCTTAAATGCACAGAATCAAGTCCGGCAAACAGAAGCACACATTAGAGAGGAATTTGAAGGACTTCACCAGTTTTTGAGGGATGAAGAGGCGGCCATGATAACTGCTCTGAAGGAGGAGGATGAGCAGAAGATGAAAATATTAGATGAGCAAATACAGAAGATTAACAGTCAACTGTTATCTCTCATAGAAAGAATTAAAGCCACAGAAGAAGCGATAGAGTCCACAAACATCTCGCTGCTGCTGGTAAACACATTATATTCTAAATATAAATATAATATAACATATTTATAATAATAATGATTACTGTCTAATCAGGGTTCAGATTAACTTATCAACAAAGGGTGAGAAGAGTGAGCATATTAAGTAATTTCTGACTGATCATGAAATTGTATTTGCATTATTTTGTATTAAAATTGTCCCCATAGCATTGAAATTTATGGTAGTGTGTGTTTAGCTATTTAGTGATAAATGTGTTGTCACACTGAATTCTGGAGAAAAAGATTAAAGGCATCACAGATAAACTTCTAAATTGATGCTGAATTGGAGATAGAATGTGTGAGAAGATCTCTGATCTTTCAGTGGAGCTCATTTGCATCACTCATGTCAGAGCCAGTCAATTTTTACTCACATTTGCCAGCTAACAGGGAACGTTCTCAAAACATTGGCTAATGTTCTATAAAAGTCCCCTTAAAGTTATTAAGAAGCGTTAGTAAAACGTTTTTTAACATTATAAAAAAGGTTACAAAACTAAGAAGTTTGAAAACAATCTTGTAACCGAGCAATAATGTTCCTAGAACATTCAAAATAACATTTTTAACATTTTGGTTATTTAATAAAAACATCAAGAAAACGTTGGTATAAGCTGAAACTGTTAGCTAGATTGGCACTTGGTGAATGCTAATTTTAAACTGCATTGTGTATAATCATAACGATAACATATCACTTTAAAATGTGTGTTGTTGTTATTTATATTATCATTTTGTCTTTGCATGTAAACTCTGGTTGTCAGAACCACAGAGGCACATGTGAAAGGTAAGTGAGATTCCTCTTAGTCTTTTGTTTCTCTGTTTTAATGGAGACGTCCGCTAACGTACAGCCTCACAGTCTGTGACTCAGAGATGCTCTTTCAGTGCTCGGTCCACAGCTTCATGTCAAGAGAAACTTCCGGATGTATTGATTGATGTGGCAAAGCACCTGGGAAATCTGAAGTTCAGAGTATGGCAGAAAATGGCAGCCGTCGCTCAATACAGTGAGTTCACTTAATACTGAGATACTAAATACTTAAACAAAGACTTAAAAATTCACTTAATACTAATACTGAGATAGAAAACCTCTAGAAACCCAAACAGTGAAGCTGTTTGTTGCTCTCAGAACACCATATAAGGTGTGTTCCCTGGGATTCGAACTCACAACCCGCAAACGCAATGCCCTACCAATTGAGTCCTGATTTCATGTTTATTTAATTGTGCTTTTTCATTTTAATTGCCACTACAACAATAAAGTGAAAAAATGAAAATTGAGTTGATTTCTTCTCCTGTGTGATGCTGTGCAGCTCCTGTTGTTCTGGACCCCAACACGGCTCACCCATGTCTGCAGCTCTCGGGCGATCTGACTGTTGTGAGGTTTGGGGAGTGGAGTCAGCAGCCTCAGGGTTACCCAGAGAGCGGTGAGGCCCGGTACACCAGTGTCCTGGGTTCTGAGGGGTTCCACTCTGGGACCCACTACTGGGATGTTCAGGTTGGGAATAACACAAGCTGGGCTTTAGGAATAATCTCAGAATCAGCCATTAAGACGAGAGATGATCCCCCCAGCTCGGGTTTATGGCAGATTGCTTATCATAAGGGTAAATATGGTCAGGGTGTGTCAGGTGAGGTCCTGATGCCACTTACAGTAAGACAGACAGTCCGGCGAATCAGAGTCCAGCTGAACTGGGAGAGCGGAGAACTCTCATTCTACAGCGTCCTCAGTAACACTCATATTCACACCTTCACACACACCTTTACTGAAAGAGTCTTTCCATACTTCTGTAATGTGTGTCCATCTCAAGCACTCAGGGTCCTGCCAGTGAAAACATCTATCACAGTAATGGAGGAAATGTAACACTCAGGTGAACTGAACACGTTCTGAAAGTGAAAGTCATTCATTTTCAGATTGTGTGAACAAAGACAGACTTCCCATTAGACAAAGTCTGGTAATTGCCTTGGACCCCAAGTTACCGAGGGACCCCCAAAACACAGCATTAACTTCCTAGCCAACAGAGAACGTCCTTAGACGTTGAGTAATGATCTCTAAAAGTTCTCTCAACATTATCATGAAACGTTCTGCCTGTAACTTTAGTAGAACTTTTTCATATGAAAGAGTTATTCCTAAGGTGTCAGTGGAACATTACAGAATTGGACAGGAAATGTTTGAATAACTTATAACCAAGCAATAGTGTTAATGCAAACTGGAATTTTAGAAATGAACACAAGACTAACAGAACTAAAAGTGCAGGATTATCCTGAGGCATTTTTAACTTGTGTGCGTTCTGTATGTCATCCCCAGCTAACAATTATAGGTTGTAGGAACATTTCCGTAATGTTTTCATTAAGTATCAATAACATTAATGTTACTTTAAATGTTCCAGGAACGTTCAAAACCTAAGACGTTATATTTGCATTATTGTTTGGTTATTAGAGCGCTATTTTAACATTTTTAAAATCTGTAATGATTTTAAAATGTCCCACTAACAGCTTACAAGTAGCGTTTTTTATATATATTATACATGATGTTAAAAAAATTTCTACTAATGTTACTGACAGAACTTTTAGAAAACACATTCAGATCTGAAGGGCAGTCAATCTTACCGAGTGCTCATTGGCATTCAGCATCAGTTTTTGGTGAACTCTGTGTAAAAGGGCAAAACAATGACAGTAATGATTGCGTGACTGACATGTTATTTCTGTGATGTCATTTCACTCATTTCCTTCTTCTGAATAACTCTACACACCTTTTATACCAGCAATGCAAAACAGTCTATTAATAACTGAGTATTTACTCCTGGCAATGTATGTGAACAGTGTATTTTAATTTCAGAGTTTTGAACTGGTTTGTATTTTTATGCATTTTGTCACGTCACTCTATGTAGCTCTCTGGCTCCCTCCACTGACAGGGTCGGTTGCTCCAGCTTTGATGTAAAGGGCCACTGAGTTTGAGCTCAAACTTACCTACTACTCATGTTTTGCGTTGCACCATTAAACGTAGTTGAAGCGTAACTCTGCGTATAAACGCGATGTTGACGGAAGCCTCCGATCACGAGTAACTGTTAGAATAACACACTGACTGAACTTCAGTTTTACTCGACAAACTTTAACCTTTAGACACATACGATAATGTTGACATATTATATTTTAGGAGACATTATGTAAAGAACATTATGTGAATAAAGTACTTTGTTAGCAGTTCTTCAACATGAACCCGTCCTAAAAAGCCAGCTGACAACAGCAGGTTGTAAATACGTTTCCCTAACGTTTCCAACTGCCATTTTTCAAACGTTGTATTAACATTGTTGTTTGATGATTAAAACCTTTAGTTTTTATTTTTGAAAAATGCAGACCTTTTCTATTCTGTAACATTTTTCAAACGTTTCACTTAACAACGTAAGAATAATGTTTTTGATATATTCGATATATAGCGTTAATAAAGTTCTGCGAGAATGTTTTTGATAACGCGAGAACATTACCTGTTAAATGTCATTAAATGTCATAAATCTTTTATTGTGTTCTTACGTTTCAGTTTATTGTGTGACAAGACGTTTACACAAACACAGTTTATTCAGAATATTAACTGATTCAGAATCTGTCTGGTAGATATAAAAGATGAGGTACAAACACGCCGCTGATCTGAGGGAAGACAATATTCCTTCGGCAATATTCATTGCACAGGAATGCAGGGTCACATTAAGAACTGTGGGGTCAAATCATCTGCTCCAAGAAATCCTGTCAGAAATCAAACGAGCAGAAAGAAATGTCTCCATGACTTGAATCATGTGACTCAGCTCATGTGCTAAGTGTCCTAAGTTCACTTCTCACCGTGTGAACCAAGTTTCAAATCAACTGATTCATACGAGAACAAAGAAACGTTTTTAAAATAAGGTGTAACTGACAGCAGCATCTGTTATGTCTAGTTCATACAGGACGTGATTCTTCAAATCCTGTTTGACATCATCTTCATATTAAATCTCTTAAAATATGATTTCATTTTGCAGAACTTGCGCTTCTGTTTCTTCACTTTTCTCTTTCTGAGGTAAAACGCCTCCCAGTTTTCTCCGTCCCCTGCCCAGGGGCCCCACGCCCCTCCGTTTCGACTCGGATCTGCTCTGGGGTCTTCAGAGGGGTAGCGGACCGGAACGGCGGTTCGGTTATAGAACGCTAACCGGGCCAGCAGCTGCTTGACCACGTCAGGCCTCTGCTCGGAAAGATCGTAGCGCTCGTAGGGATCATTCGCCACATTGAACAACCACAAAGACTTCTTCGGTTCCACGTGCCGTTCTAAGCTCCACCAGGTTTCTGGGAAGTTTCCCAGCATTTGCGGAGGGGTCCAGTCTCCGTATCCGGGGTCTCCTGTCAAGAGCTTCCAGTCTCCGACACGGACGGCTGCCTGTACGGCTGTATTCCAGATCCCAAAACCGGTTTTCAGGGAACCGTGACGGGCGGAGTTGTAAAGCGGGTCGATGTTATGAAGGATCTCCAGGCGTGGAGACTCTTTCCCCTCACTGATGGTTTCCCACATGTCATGTCCATCCAGCTTTTCAGTTTGGGACACGTTCCCACCTGCCAGACCCACCAGTGTTGGGTACCAGTCTGTGATGTGGACCAGAGCCCTGCTGACTCTCTTCCTGCGCCTCAGCAGTGGACTGTGGACAAATCCGATGCCTCGAACACCCCCTTCCCAGTATGTCCCTTTCCTTCCACGCAACGGCCAGTTGCTCCCACCAAACAGAGGCTGCCCTCCATTGTCTGTGGAGAAGATGATGATGCTGTTCTTATAGTAGCCGTACTTACGGAGCGCATACGTCACGTTCCGTACCACCTCGTCTACGGCTGACACCATCCCAGCGTACTTCCGGCGAAACACGTTCCCCATTCGACGATAAGGGTAGACATACTCCCTCGGAGACTGTAGAGGAGTGTGGACAGCTTGGAACGAGAGGAAAATGAAGAGAGGCTGGGACGAAGGGTCGTGGGATGCGAGAATCTTTCGAACCCTTTGCGTGTACAGGTGCGTGGAGTAACGGCCGCCCTGACCCCACGCCACTCTCTCGCCATCGTAAAGGTCATACCCACAAACCCTTGGGCCATCACAGGACTTGTATGTGTAGTAGTCCACACTGCCTGTCAGAGAGCCAAAGTATGTATGGAACCCGCGGTGGGTGGGTAGACACTCGCGCTTGTAGAAGCCCAAATGCCACTTGCCAACCATGTGAGTGGAATATCCCACTTCCTGTAGCCGCTGTGGCAGCGTCCTGAGGTCAAAGGGCAAACAGCTGGGCTGCCGAGAGCGAATTATTGAGTGCTGGAGACCCGTATGGATCTGGTATCTGGAGATAGGGGAAGGGGTTAATTCATATAGCAGTATGCACAGAAAACCTCCACAAACACTTACATGGACAGATATTTTCATTAAACTTCCACAGAATCACACAGTACTGCACATATATTTATATTTAAATATATATTTATTTATATTTAAACCTCTGAAATTTGGGATTGCTATCAGAATGTAAACAGACTTTTAACCAGCAGAGTAAAAATGTTGCTGGAACATGTCGCCTCCCCTGCCTTTAAATATTAATTATAATTTGTCATAAATATTTATATTGAACAGCTTTTGTGACGCTATATTACTCAGGTGATACCACGAGCACTTTGAGATCCAAAATACTGCTGATTAAAGTGACCGTATTTATAAACCCAGGGTACTTTACAGAATACAATGCGTGTCACTATCATGGTTTTGTTGGTGATGAATAAAGAGAGAGTTAGTTACCTGCCCGTGATGAACTGACTCCGGGACGGGGTGCATATGGGCTGGATGTAATAGTTCTCTAGCTTTACTCCTTCAGCGGCCAGTTTGTCCAGCGTCGGCGTGTGGATGTCGCGGTTGTGATAGCCAATGTCATTGAAGCCCTGGTCGTCCGTCATTATGAATATGATGTGAGGGCGCCGATGGTTCGGCTGCTCAACCTGATTCGGGCTCGTCCAGTCCCAGGACAGATAACCCAGACTGAGCAAACTCATCACAGAGAGCCCGGTTAGAGCCGACACTGTCATGGCAACAAGATATAAGCGCCCCAACGAGGCTCGGAAACATAAATGCCGCGCTGAACACCAAAAACAAATGCGTAAAGTTTGGGTGAGGATGGTGCGTAATGTATGTGTGCTGTGAGGGTCTGGCACTGGGCTCGTGAGCCGTGCCTCACAAACTAGTAAGTAGCCTACAGAGAAGTCATGATGGCCAAAAACGCCGCACGCGCCCTATAAAGTGGCCCCACGCGCCTCCGTTTCCCAAAAACGCTGCGCGCGCCCGTGGCGCTCCAAAAACCGGTGCGCGTGCATGTGGCGCCCTTCGAAGTGCGGTGGTCAAAAATGTCGCGAGTGAACCCTACAAAGTGAACAAGTACGTCCGATGCCATGCACGTGGCTGCTTTGATATTTCTAATGCTGGCCATACAGGCAGCTCACTGGATGTGTGAACACAGGCATGGATCAGGTTTCCTGTATTGTGATCGAAGCCGCACAGCCCATTAAATTACAATGAGAGAAAGATGTGTTTTATCTGGGAGAGATTTCAGGTGTGACCTCATTGTTTGGACACGGATTAAACAACTGCGTTGTCATCTGGCATGTGGCGTTAACATGGTTTGCAGGTTGCTTGGAGTTGCTTGGCGTAACTTATCCTGCTTTTCTTTTACGTCGCCTGCTTTCGTCTGCGTCATGATCTGGCTTTCCAAACCTCTTTCATACACATGTAAAAGATACAGTCATCCTTACGACCTGTTTATCCTGCTAACAATTTTAGCTTGTGAGAACATTTCCTTTTGGTTTCCATTATGCAATTAAAACGTTATTTTGAAAACTCTAGAAGCTCTTAGATGTTGTTTTAACATTACTGTTTGGTTATAAGAATGTTACTCAAACAGTTTTAATTCTGTAACGTTTTTAAAACATGTCAATTTGATTAATGATATCTAGAGTTAAAATAATGTTCTACTAACGTTACTCCAAGATTTTTTGATAACCTTGGTTACATTAGCCAATGTTCTAAAAACGTTCCCTGTTAGCCAAGTAGTACCTCATAAATGTGTACAGCGTGTGTTTTCAGACCTCAAAATTCAGTTATTTCTTTGGTCATAAAATGTTTGTATTAACCTCCAAACACAAGCCAAGGGTCCCTAAGGGTCCCTGACATTAAACCGTGCCTTTGGAGCATTTAGGGGGAACCGGGGGGTACAAACGGGGCTTGAACAGAGTCAATGTTTGAGCACACAAGAGCTCTTTTATTAAGACTGAGAGTGTTGCTATTATATATGAACCGGAGCTCACTGGATTCGCCGTGTGGAGATATCCTGCAGCTCTAACAGCTGATAAGATCTTAAAGAGAAACACACACAGAGCTCGGTCAGGAACAAACCGCTGTGTGGATTTTGGCATTGAGGTCCTGGATATTGTGCAATACGAGCAACAATTAAAATCTGAAAAGCTAAAATGACAAAAACATTGCGTGTACATCGCCCTACATATGATTTCATATTGAACGCAAATCAAAAACATAACACGTTATTATGAGTTTTCATTCATTTATGATACAAGAAACTAAATCAATAGGCTGTCAAGTTTAAATGTTTGTGTTCAACAATGTAAACAAGCTGAGTGGGAGGGGTAGCGAGTTATTAGATTCTGATGAAAGATCCCCAAAAAACACCTTTTCTTTGGAACAATGCACCAAAACATGCACAATAAAGCCAGGAACGGGTTTTAAGCAAGTACATGGTTTCGTTTCAAGCTCACTTTAAAGTGAACTAGAGTGAAAAAGAGGAAGAAAAACAGGGGACAGGCGGAACATGAAGATTCTCTGTGTTTAAGATGCTCTTTGTGTCTAGAGGTGAACTGGAAGGGCAAGGCAGTGTCAGTAATACCTCCGTTTTTTTTATTGAACATTGCTAAAGAACTTTGCATGCAAGTCAGCAGAGACACAAAACCTCAGTGAGAAACGCTGTCATGTTTTTGTTTGTTAGGATCATTTATTTCTGGTGTCGTGTCTAACAGGACAGAAAAGGGCATCGAGTTTTCTTCCTGCCTTAAAATATCTGCCCATGAAAATATTCGACATGAGTCAGTAAACATCAGTCCCGCCAAAACAACAACAGCAAATCTACCGTACAGCTCTTTGATGTCAGTTTTAGTACAAACCTTGATACTCTGATTCGCAGCCAATCTGTTTTTTTATCTTAAATGTTGACTTTACAGAAAAAAATGTACACAAACGCTTTTAGCGTAGTCTATGAATAGAATAACTGCAAACAAACCAAATTTATTATCTGTCTTCTTACGAGAATGTTGTTGAGAAAGTGACCATCCTTCCCAGCTCCGTATTTGATTTTCTGTTTTAATATCTCCACACCTGATGTTTATCAGGATATTAAAAGTCTTTGGCATTTAAAACCCACATTTATTTTGGGAGTTTTTGTGTAACAGTTTATTATAGTTTACAGCATTTGGAAAATGGACTTCCAGCTGACAGTTTTAGGGTGTGAAAACGTTTCCCTAACATTTCCTTTAAGTTACAAAAATGTTAAAAATGTTGTTTTAAAAGTTCTAGGAATTTTAACAACAATTTAAGTTTTTAATATATGTGATGTATGTTAGAAAAATGTTCTACTAATGTTAACGTTACTGGAGGAACGTTTTGGATAACTTTGAGAGTGCTTTTAGAGAACATTCCTTGCTGATATATAAAGTCAGTCGCTTCTGTTAATATTCTTTGGGGTGACAGTTTATTCCAATTGTGCAGAGTGAGTTTACTGAGAAAACCAGACTGGTGTCACCTTTTTTAATCTATTTTAACAAGTTTGCTAAATACACAGTCCACAGTACCCTACAATCTGGTCCTTGAGCGGTCTGACAGAAAGGAAGGACATGAAAAGAAGTCATTAGAAAAGGAGTGCGGGTGAGAGCGGGTCTATTTTATTAAAAAACTCTTAACCACACGGGCACAATAATTCCATTGTATCACTGCTGCCTCTTCCAGTAACACGCCACGATTTTTTTGCTTGTCAGCTTACGAAAAATCTCGGGTCATATTCACATATAGTCGGTTCAGTGAGTGCTTTTTTTTACTCTAATGTGGAAATATCTTTAATTCCTGCTCTGAGCTCTATATCGCTTCTAAAACGTGCTTGTGTGTGTACCGTCCTCTGGTTTCACTTTTATAACCCATATTCCCACAGTCTCACCCAGAGTATTTCCAGAAACCTTTACAGTGTGTTTGTACTGTACTGTGTGCTTTGGTTATACTGTACCTGTGAGGGACAAATTAGTGAAATATGTCCAAAACCTGCTTGTCAAGGCGTTTGAAGTGGGTCTTACTATTTGAAAGCCACACAAAGAAGCCAAAGTAAATAACTTCTTAGTTTAAAAGCTGTTGCATCTAAGAGAGGCCCTGACTACAGATGCAGGTCTGTGTGGGTGTGTTCTTCTCAAACTAATCAGGCTTAATTTAAAGCTAATTCAATGTAATCGGTTTAGATATGCGGCTGTTTTTGTGTCGGCAGGACAGATAAAATATCAGTTTTAATATCTGAGGTAAGCAGATAAATCTGTGCCATGTGTTGTTCTGTAGATCGGTTTTAAAGAGGGCCTGGAGAGTTTTCAGGGCTATTTGTAAAAGACAGGGATTTCGAGGGGTGGTCGCACTTCTGAGTGGATAAATACATGGAATTCATGTTTTTATATCCTGGGGAAACAGAGTCTTGTTTTGGGGTTTAACCTGAGCAAACAGCACGCACAGAGACGCGCACTCAGAATTCACATAAACATGATTCATCGTGAAAATTAAAATCATATTAAAATCACTTACACATGCCAAAGATAATGTAGCTTAAATGATTAGTGAGTGAGAACCTGTCCAGTTCAAGGAAGTATATAATACCTGGGGAGAGAGAGAGAGAGAGAGAGAGAGATGTGTTTGCATACCACTCAAAACATTCTGCTCTGGAAGTGCTGGACATGCTTCATAGGTGCCCAGAGCAGAAACATTTCTGAGCCGTGATGCCTAGAAGTGTTTGGCAGCAGATCTTAAAAAACATTATTTTATACTGTTACGAGAGAGAAGACATTAATACCAGGAAATAAATAGGTCATGGGTAAAAAATCCTCTCTTTCATAGGTTTTATATGTAGCTTGTGAACAGCAACAGATTTATTGGACAATTATTGGAGAAACATGTTTTTTTGTTCTCATAATGTTTTATATTTGATATGAAGTTTGATATCACAATATAGTTTTTTTTAAATTTAACTCAATTCATGAAGCATTGCGTTAGCTAGCAATATGTGATTGTAGAAACGCTTCCCTAATGTTTCCATTAAGTAGCAAAAACTGTAAAGAAAAAGTGTTAAACGTTGTATTAATATTTTTGTTTTGTTATAAGAACATTATTCAAACTTTTTAAATTCTGTAATGTTTTTAAAACATTCCACTAACACCTAAGACTTTTGATATATGCTGTAAGATAACGTTCTACTGGTGTTACTGCAAGTATGTTTATTGATACTTGAGAACTTTTAGAGAGCATTAGCCAGCGTTCTGAGAATGTTCCCTGTTAGCTGGGAGAGGCTTACTGCTAAAGTTAACCAGCCAAACCTTGAGCCCCTGCCATAATCATCTACAAACTCGATGTTTTTCCTCAGATATTCATGAATGGAGCTCTGTGAACGCTAGTTACCTCTCACTTCACTTCCTGTCAGCTGACCTGACCGAAACATCCACTACTGCCTCACCTCAACCTCAACGCATGTAAAAGCTTTAAGAAGAAGCTTTGTCTTGTTAACCAAGCCAAATGTTCGTTAATTGTCTGTTTAATCATGCTGTGATGCCTGCTGTTGTGTTTTGTGCATCCTGCACTTACCATGAGTAACAGAAGCATGCAAATAAAATTGGACTCTATTGCCCCAGAATGAACACACACACACACACCTTGTACGCACATATAGACTTTCAACCCACGAGTGCACACATACACACTCCCCACAGCTCAACACTAATCCAAACACACCTGCTCTCATTCACCACACTGTCTGGGTTTGTTCCCAGCTAACAATTTTAGGTTGTGGAAAATGTTTTCGTAATGTTTCCATTAAGTAACAGAAATGTTAGAAATGTTGTTTTGAATGTTCTAGGAATGTTTAAAAAACATTTTAAATGTTCTAAGAACGTTTTCTGTTGGCGTTGACCGGTTGGTTGTGGGCGTTGGAGCAGCACAAGTTTGTGGTTTGACACCTATAAAAGATGTTTTCCTGCTGACGTCACAAATACGCTGATTCTGCTGTTAACTGAAACCAGAACTGTGCTTTGACAGATCTTCATTAGAAAAGGTGCAAAACCAAAGACCCACAATAGTTTAATGTAAAATTGCACCTGGAGGAATCTGAGAAAATGAAAGCTGATAAAACAGAACTGTAATGATATTAATATGCATTATTGTAATCATGCAGAATATCAATTGAAGATCCGTAATGTGAAAGAGGTTTTATTTTGATTGGTTTGTGATGTATTTTCAGTTCTATTGAATTTTCGATTTCAAAAGAGTTCTTTTATGTTTTCAGTAGCAATCTACTACTACATTCGTTATTTTGTTCTGATTCAACGAACTACATTTCCCATGATGCAGTACGCATCAGCGGTCGAGAGTTCAAAGGTCGGAATGCACACGATGCTGCGCAGCACTTGCGGAAATACAAACATGCAACAAAGTTTAAGAAGATGAAAAAAGATGGTTTAAGTTGGGCCCCTTAAGATGAGCTAGTCAATATGTTTATAGCTGGTAGATTAGCTGGACTTGACGTCTGACCAGCTTTACTAGCTCTGCGTGAAATGCTGCATATGATGATTAGGGACACGGTACAGGAGTCATTTATTTCGATTGTTAGTGATAACGGAGTGTGTTCAAATCCTCAGACGAGTAAGAAGGGTCGAAAAGTCCTCCAAGAAACAGACTACAGCTGGAGTCAAGACTCCCCCTGCTGGTCATGATGAGTTTTTTGGACGTATTATTTATCTTGCCTTGTTCTTCACACAGAAAAGAGCAGCAGTGGTGGAGCTGGTCATGGGCTCTCTGATGTTTTTCTAAAAACAGAACTAGAATAGTTTTGAAAGTAAGTGTTAAGCTTTAGTACGTCCTCCAGAAGCAGTGCAGGTCAAGGGTTAGATTCCCAAGAAACACAAGCTGTTGAAATGTGTGCGTTGCATTTGGGTAATGAAAACTATTGAGATATCTATAATCTATAAATGCAATCTATAGAGGTACCATGTAATTACCGGTAATGTAATTAATTACCATGTAATTTATTTCTTGGACATTGGAATACGATGGTATATATAAGTATCGTCCACATAAAGTGCTGCTGAGTTAATATCTAACTCAACGATGAGGCTTATAATTATTGACTAGGTTACCAACGATAAAATATCTATAATTAAACGACGAGGATGGGATTCGAACCCACGCGTGCAGAGCACAATGGATTAGCAGTCCATCGCCTTAACCACTCGGCCACCTCGTCACGTTGCGCGCTTGTTTCCTGACCGGGTGAGTGATGCTGACGGAGGACATTAAATGTCATCTATTCAATAATCTCTTGTTTGTTAAATTCATGTTTTCAGTATTTGTAATCTTGCAGTCAGATATTTAGTCTGCACATTTGTTCTTTACGAAAATTAACACGGTTTTACTACCGTAAAAGTGTAGAGTTTTTTTTACTCTACTTTATATAATTTATATATTTTAAATGACTACAGTTCTACTACAAACACCATGGTAAAACCACGGGTAAATTGTAGTTACCGTGGTTTAACTATAGAAACCATGTTACTATAACAATCTGTTTCTTCTTTAAATACACCAGAGGGCGCTGTTGTATCTCCCGCATCGGTTTCTCACTAGATAGCTGCGCTTGTAAGGCAAGAGTCGCATGTAATGTATCGTTTTGACTCTCGCATACATATTAAACTGAAGGAGTAACCAACACCTGCCAACCTACCCAGAACGCTAGTTAGTTAGTCTAATCTAAAATAAGTTATTGTTACATGTTTAACAATTACATGGCATAATGATGTTATTAATGACGAACGATGAATATTAACGATTTCATATGTTATGTTACATCACGATGCAAAATGTAATTTTGTTAACTTAGAAAAATAGTTCATTAAATACTGTATGAATTTGCTTAATATTTCAGGGAGGCAGAAAACACATCTGATCTGTCTTTTCCTTCACTCGTTAAAAGACTGAATCACTTTCTGTTTACTTTTATTACTCATGACAGTAATCTCTCTCTCTCTCTCTCTCTCTCTCTCTTTCTCTCTCTCTTTAGCTCCTCCTCACACACCTTCCCTTGTATTTATGTGTCTCCTGTCAGCATCCCAGCATCATAATCTATCAGCGTGTGTTTCATCACAGGTCCAGTGATGAAGGCTCTTCTGTTGCTACTCTTCGTCACAGCGTGTCTGGACTCTTACGGGGTCCTGAGCAAGACTCTGGAGTTTTTCATCGCTGCCGTGGAAACAAAGTGGGAATATGTGCTCACTGACCCCACAGACCCGACAGCAAACCAGAGGTACATTCTTCACTTTATCTGTGTGCATTATAATACATTATGGACATAAACACTTTTCAGTCAATCTTAAAGACTTGTAAAGAGTTATTACACATCCTCTATATTGTTCATGGATATGTGACTTTTTAATTGATGTGTTTTTATGACAAATCGTGTTCACACAGGCAGGATTAAGTTTTGTTACACTGTGTTCTCAGCACAAAAGCAGCGCAGGTGTGTCGATACAGTGTGTTCACACACACATGAAAACACTATCTGAATCATTTGGACCATCAAACATCATATCATCAGTTAACCGCAGGACATACGAATTAGACAAAGTGTTTGATGTTTTCAGGAGCTGACGTGGACTCAGTCCAGCAGCACTCAAATATCTCGAGTAGCAGCCAAAATCTAATTATAATGTCACAAGTTTTAAAGTTAATCGGGGCATAAAAATGTGAAAATGTCTGTAATTAGAGTTTGGTCAAATTATTACATTGATTTGTGGTTGATTTAGTGACTTTTACAAATAGTGTATAATCACATGAGTCAACATGAGGATAAACGTGCTTTGATTCCATGTTTTGAGAACAGTATGTGATAACAGTTTTTACTCATTAGTGCTGAACCGCCGTGTATCTGCTGAAGACACACATTTGTTATGAGTATGTGTAATTCATAAAACACACTTGTGCTCATTGCTGCTTTGCGTTTTAGGTGTGTAAGCCTTTTAAAGATGATTGTGAGGCGATACAGTTGCCCCCAAAAATCAATCACATATAAAATCAATGTTGAAATTCTGTCCTTTTTCACATGTCACACAAACAAAGTTTGGGATTGTTATTTGAAAAGATAAAACAATGTTTTAAAATTGAACTTGTAGTAACTTTGATAGGACACATGTTAAAATTGACGTTCACTAAAAAACAATTTGACACTGTTGCTTTAAAGTCTTGAAAATGACTCAGAATAAATAAAGGTATAAAAATAAATTACTCTTAAAATAAAGGTTCTTGCTATCGAGGAACCATTTTTGCTTTCCCAAAGGAGCATTCAGCCAAAGGTTCTTAAAATGATAATTTCTTTGTTAACCTTTTTATTGTCTAAAGAACATTTTTTCACTGTAATGAACCTTTTGTGATACAGAAATGTTCTGTGGTTGTTAAAGGTTTCTTGTGGAACTATACAAGCAATACGTAATGCAATACGGTTCTTCTATTGAATCGTTTAGAACCTTTATTTTTAAGAGTGTAGTGAAGTTACTATAGATCTGAAAATAGTTCTTACATAACTTGTTTGTAAATACCACATTTTTCAGAATCAAATTTAATTCTGTGCGACATTATGACCAAAGTGTCTAAAACTATTTTATATTTTGTGGCCTCTGAACTTCTATGATACTCTACATGTAATGACATACATCCTCAAGACACAATCTGGTTTAATGAAGGAATTAAGTGAATGACAAATGGCAAGTTAAAGTTTATTTTCTCTACAGAAAGTTTGCCTCTGGTGTTCAGAAATTCATTAAGGCTGTATATACAGAATACACTGATTCCACTTATACCACGGCAAAGTCAAAACCTCCATGGGCTGGTGAGTCTGATTTCTCTATAAAATTACGTAACGTCTTATGAAAAACAACTAGCTGTTTATTATGACTGAATTCACAAAATATCTTATGTGCTAGACATTTTTATTTGCCTTTTGACATCCCGTTACAGGAATAATTCACCCAAAAATGAAAAAATGTCCATCATTTACTCACCTTCATGTCATTTCAAACTTATATGACCTTTTCTTCTGTGGAACACAAAATATGATATTTTGAGAAATGTCTCAGTGGTTTTGTGTCCATACAATGGAAGTCAATGGGTGCCACTGTTGTTTGGTTACCAGCATTCTTTAAAATATCTTGTTATGTTCCTCAGAGGCAAAAACGTTATACAGGTTTGTAATAACATGAGGGTGAGTAAGAATTTTAAATGTAATTTTGGGTGCACTGTCCCTTTAAATGGAATTATTGCTGTTTTGATGTTTGTAGGTATTCAGGGTCCGATCATCAGAACCGCTGTGAATGACAGGGTCGTGATCCACTTCAAGAACTTCGCTTCCCAGTCCTTCAGTATTTCCCCAGTTGGAATTCCATACTGGAAACAATCTGAAGGTAAATTTCACAAAAATATAATGTGTTGTTTTGCACTGAGCTTGTTATGAATGTATGTGATGCACAATTAGCTGAAAGATTTACAGGTAAGTTGAGTTTAATTAGATTACGTTTAATTAATCAGCTCTCAAAGCTCAAGATATTTCTGTAGACTGATTCCAGGTAATTTTGGAGATTCTAATAAACGTCTAAGAGATTAAGGTACGTGCGTGTCACACAAACCAACATCTAGTAATTCTGGGGTTGCCCGTGGAAACTGAAAGCAATACTCTGACATGTAGAGCAATATCCTGCGCGGTGATTTTTACCACACAGTGTGGGTTTAAAAACCCACCCATTTAAAATGCAACATCCTTCTGCTTTTCAACACCAGGCGCTGGGTACGAGGACTCAAGCTCTGTGCGTGAGAGAGAGGATGATGCGGTGCCTCCTGGTGGTTATTATAAGTATGTGTGGGACATTTCCCCCAGCAGCGGGCCCACCGCGTCGGACCCCGACTGCCTCACCTACATCTACTCATCCCAGGTGGACATCGTCCGAGACTTTAACAGCGGCCTCATCGGAGCTCTGCTGATCTGCAAAGCGGGTGTGAATCTCTTCCTTCCTTTTTTTGTTTAGTTTACGTTTGTGCATTTGGCAGATACATCCAAAGTGACTTACAGCACGTTTTAGGAATACGTTGTTATCAGTATGTGTGTTCCCTGGGAATCGAACCCGTGACCTTAGCGCTAATGCAGTGATCTACCCATTGAGCTACAATAACAGACATGTTAACTGAAATATCAGTTTAACTTCTAATATCAGTATTAGTAATATTATACTAATATTAGTAATATTAAAATACTAGTAAAAGATTTTATAAAATCAAAACAAAGTCTTCTTAAGTCTCGAAGTCTCTAAGTTTGATACTACAGTGTTTTTATCTAATTTAGCTCAATTGGTAAAGCATTGCGTTAGGTTGTGGGTTCACTTCTCAGGGCCCATTACTGCAAGAACGTTTTGGATCACGTTGAGAAAACGTTTACAGAACGCTAGCCAACGTTCTTGAATACAGAAATGCCCTTTAACATTTGACCTCTCTCAGGTGTTCTGACTGAAGTCAGGGTGCAGAAGGTTCCAGAGTTTGTTCTGCTGTTTGCCATCTTTGATGAGAGTAAGAGCTGGTATAGAGAGGTCGGCCGGACAGACAAACCGAGGAAAACATCCAGTCAGAGCCAGTTTCACAGCATCAACGGTTACATCAACTCAACCCTGCCAGGTGTGATCAGATTTATCAGGTTTCTGTCATCATAAATCACCTCAAGACAAACTCTTAATGGTCCTAAAACAGACCTTTTTGTGTTCATGCAAAATATAATTGCTTATTTCTTTCTTTTGATTTTGGGGTGAAGTAGGACCTGACAGACTTTGAGATCACTCTTTTACTGTTTAGTGTTGATATCTGTGTTGTTTTTTGTGTGTGTTTCTACTTCCTGTGCGAGTATTCAATGTATCCAAACATACTCAATTGTGTTCTTGTCAACAGGTCTAACCGTGTGTCAGAAGAGCCCTGTGGTGTCTTGGCATCTGATTGGTCTTGGCTCCACCCCAGAGATCCACAGCATCCAGTTTGAAGGCCACACCCTGAAGGTTCTGGACCATAAGCGGGTGACGGTGGAAATGACCCCAATGACCTTCTCTACAGCCTTGATGAAGCCAACCGGTGCTGGGAAGTTTCTGATCTCTTGCAAGATCCACTCTCATCAGACAGGTGAGAATCTGATTCATAATATATATTTGAACTATTATAAACGTTGTACAAAACGTGCTTTTTACTTATTCCTTTGACAATGTAATGTTATGTTTGATATGAATAGATACTTTCCGATTTCAGCTGTACAAATCCCCCAAAGTATCTTCAGTTGGCTAATGAAATATACCCAGCTAACAGGGAAAATTCACAGAACGTTGGCTAACGTTCTTTTAAGTTCTCTCAAAGTTATCAAAAACATCCCTGCAGTAACAGTTTTCCAATGTTATATATCTATACATCAAAAACGCTATTCTTAGGTTCATTTTGAACATTCCTAAAACTTTTCAAATAACATATTAAACATTTTTGCTACTTAACGGAAACATTCTTGCAACCTAAAACTGTTAGCTGGGTAACAGCTAGCAAAGCACCACAGTGAACTAACTGTCCCTCATGTTTCTCTGATGTTTCTGCTCCACTCCAGCTGGCATGAACGCGTTCTTCACTGTTGATAACTGTCCTGAACCGGCAGTCCCGAGCCCAGACAAACGTAATGTCAAACATTCTGATGACGATGAAGAGGATGATGAAGATAACATGTTCTCCACCATCGTGTTCAAGCCAGGAGGACCTGTATCAGTGCTTCGTTCCAGCGCTAAAGGAAGACCCAAAATCTGGGTTCACTACATCAGTGTGGAGGAGATCGAGTGGGATTACTCAGCTCAGAGTGATGAACGGTGAGATTCAAACTCATGTCTTCCTCAGCTTTCATAGCTCAGGGAATTTAAAGTCACCATGAAATGGAAGTTCTCACTGGCTTGTGTGTCTTACCCATGGTGACGCGTATCTGAGTAAAACAGCTTCTAATATGAGAAAAAATGTTGATTGGATGGTTTGAAGATGGAGGGATAGAAACTGCTTTGCCATTGGACAGTCAACATAGTCCCGCCCTCAGGGACAGACATACATCATCAAGAGAAGAGAAGTCATTTAAAGGGGGAGGTTCATATTTTTGATGAAAGATTATAAAAGGCACATGAATAAAAAACAATGACATACATGAATAAACCATTTATAATAAACACTGCAATATACTATTAAAAAAGAAGAATAGTACACTCTGATTTCATGGTGACTTTAAAGGACCTCTCTTGTTTCTTTCAGGTATCAACTTTGTCTCATATTTCTTCTGAAATGCATTTCTAAAAATCTTGATTAACTTTGACAAGAAATGTTAAGATTAAAATCAGTATCTTCAATCTAAGCACAGTTGAGACATCTCCTAAGAAGATTACAGGGGTCTTTATATAGCAACTCTCCATCTCATAGTCGCTGGAGAAACATCATCCTGGAGATATTACAGAGATCTGATTTGTCTTTCCTTTGGGTCAGGTCTTCATCACGTTCCTCTGCATCATTATCTGAGTGGTTCAGTAAAGGTCCTCAACGGCTGGGTGGGGTCTACAAGAAGGTGGCGTTTGTGGAGTACACAGACCAAACGTTTAAAGTGAAGAAGACCGCGAGCAGATCGCTGATGGGTCCAGAGCTCAGAGGAGAAGTGGGAGATAAGTTTCAGGTTTGAATGATTAATAATCTAACTGTTCAATCTAAGACGTTTCTCTTGTTTTGGTACTTTCTGATATTCACTCCTTTGTGTATCTCCATCAGATTGTTTTTAAAAATATGGCCAGCCGACCGTTCAACATTTATCCAAATGGCCTGACCAGCGTGCAGCCAGTGAAGAAAACAGACGCAAGTACGAGGCACAATGTTCACCGTTCTGAGAATGTTTCCTGTTAGCTGGGATCCTGAAACTTCACATATTGACTTGCAATCAGTGGAACTCATAATTGTTTCTTTGTTATGGGTTGAAGACAAACAGGTGGATCTGCGTTCCTTGGCTGTTCCTCCGGGTGAGATCATGATGTACCTCTGGAAGCTGACAGCAGAAGATGGGCCCACAGAATCTGACCCACGATGTCTCACTCGCTTATATCAGAGTATGGTGGACCCAGTCCGTGATGTGGCGTCTGGGCTTGTAGGACCTCTGATCATCTGCAAATACCAATCTCTGGACAAAAGAGGCAGAGTGGTGAGAGGAGATATGGATGGATGGACTTATGGATGGATGTATACAGACAGATGATATATAACAGTTAAAGCTCATAATGTCTCCACAGGTAACTTCTGATAAAGAGAAGAAACTGCTTTTCACAGTGTTTGATGAGAACAGAAGCTGGTACTTTGAGGAGAACATCAAGAAGAACAGCGAAAATCCAACCAAGATTGACCGCAATGATCCACAGTTCTATAATTCAAATGTCATGCACAGTAAGTGGCTGGTTTTTAGTCTTTAGGTTTAAAACGTGGAGATAACTGAGGTTGTATTTGGTAGATGCAGGACAAAGCTGTGTTTTGAATTTATTAAAGGTCACCCTCTGCTTGTCTCTCTGTCTGCAGCTGTTAATGGCTACATGTTCAACCACCTGCAGTTCAGGATGTGTGTTGGTGATGTCATCCTCTGGCATGTGGCCAGCGTAGGGATGCAGAGCAACTTCCTGTCCGTCTACTTCACTGGAAACACGTTTGAGAGGGACAAAACGTACGGAACCGTTCTGACGCTCTTCCCAATGACCGGAGACACGGTGACCACTGAAGTGGAGATGCTAGGTAAGGGTCAGAGGTCAAGATGTTTGCTGGGTACCCAGCTAACAGGGAACGTTCTCAGAGCGTTGGCTAATGTTTGCTAAAATTCTCTTAAAAATATTTTTAAAAAATCCTTGCAGTCCTGCTAGTAGAACTTCTTAATGTTATGTGTGGTATATATCAAAACGTTATTCTTAAAATTCTTTAAAAACATTACAGAATTTAAAAAGATTTGTATAATGTTAAAACAACATCTAAAACATAGATGTTTTAAATGTTACTACAAAATTTATCTTAAGAATGATCTTAATCTTAAGAATTAGATAAATGTAACTTCAAATATACATAAAAATGTCACACGGTTTATATGAGGGATGTTCTGTAGTTTGTAGTTTATTACAGACTTGATTTCACATGCTGCTGGTCAACAGTTTGAGCCAAGATCATCAAATCTGTTTTTTATACTTGCAGGCGAGTGGGAGGTCAGCGCGTTTGACCCCTCTCTGAAGGAGCGCGGAATGAGCGTTCGCTACACGGTCGTTAACTGTGAACGAGTTCTGCCCATGGTGGACAACGAGGACTACGATGACGAATTAATCGATTTCATTGAACAAAATTTCCCAGTTCCACGCGGAACGATGGAGAAGAATCGCACCATTGCCATTCGTGTCTGCAGAAACAAAACAGTGACGGGTTCAGCAGCTGGGTGGGGAAACAGCAGCCGTATATCAGACAATGAGAGACGAAACAGAACTCCTGTGTGCGAGATAAGATATATTTCAATAAAGAAGGACAAAGATATGGAGGCACAGGGCGGAATCCCACAGGATATTCTGGAGAGACTGGACAGGGAGATGGATGGAAATTCGTTGGAACGTCAGAAGAGGTCCCACCTCGTCTCCGGGTCTTACAGAAGGCGGCCAGAGTTACCAAATAAAACTCAGACTGACCCTAAAATCCCATCAGACACCACAGAACACACGGAAACGGAAGAAATAACAGGCGAACGGCAACTTTTAAACATTACATATTTAGAATCGGATGCAGATAAACCGAATGAAACACACGTAGGCGATAGAAAAACAAGTGACGTGTTTAGAAAATTATTTCTGAGAGATAAAAACGTGCCGACTAACCTCAGCCAGCTTTTAAACGATTGTAGGGAGGGGTCAGAGGTCACATCAGAGAAACAGAGTGATGTCAAAGTCAGGAATCGAAGGGATCTGTGGAGCGTCTCCAAAGACAAAATAAATAAAGTGGACATGAAAGTCGATAAAATCCATGGCAACAATGATGTTCTGGAAGATTCTGGAAGCTCTGGTCTGAAGCAGGACAAGATGGAGGAAAGTTTGAATCCGCTTAACTATAATTTCAAAGATCCAAAGAAGTTTCAACCAAACATGCCCACATCAAACTCCTCAGCTAACCAGACGTACGGCAGGAAGTCGCTGGCAGGCGATTACGATGATTATAATGATGAGGGAAGCATGAACAGTATGGATCAAAAATACGACGATGGTTTTGACATCAGGTCAACAGAGTCGAGGTTCAGAAGTTACTACATTGCCGCAGAGGAAATCATGTGGGATTATGGGATTAATAAACCAGCTCAGATCATCAAACCGAGGTAAAATGAACGACTAAAAGTCGTTAGTGAAACATTTTAGGGAACGGTACAGAATTAAAAAAATAGTACCATTCTTTAATACAACATCTACAAAACTAGACGTTTTGAACATTCCTAAAACTTCCAAAACAAAGTTTGACATTTTAGTTGCTTTATGGAAACGTTAGGGAACGTTATGGAAACAGTGTGGTACTGAATATGTGGTGTGTCTGCAGGGAGATGAGGAGAGGACTGAAGAAATACTTCCCAGCCTACAGGAAAGTGATATTCAGAGCGTATCAGGACAGAAACTTCAAACATCCGGTCAAACGAGGAGAACTGGAGGAGCATCTCGGCATTCTGGGTCCCGTGCTGAAGGCTGAAATCAATGATGTTCTTACTGTGAGTTCCTTCTTTAAAGGGACAGTTCACCCAAAAATCATTCACTCACCCTCATGTCATTCCAAACCTGTGTGACTGTTTTGCGTCTGAGGGACACAAAAGAAGATATTTTGAAGTATGTTGGTAACCAAACAACTGTGGCACTTATTGACTTCCATTGTTTGAGCACAAAACCACTGGGATATTTCTCAAAATATCGTCTGTTGTGTTCCACTGAAGAAAAAGACATATAGGTTTGGAATGACATGAAGGTAAGTATATGATAGCAAAATAATAATTTTTATGTGTACTGTCCCTTTAAAAGTATTATTATTAATATTTAAATATCTATAATAAATCTGTATCTAATCTAAATCTATAATCTATAATAAATACTTATGAAATATTTATAATATTAATGACTCTTGTTGGTTTGTGCCCGCAAGGTGGTTTTTAAGAACCTGGCATCCAGACCGTTCTCCTTTCATCTGCACGGGGTGTATGATAAGAGCCAGGGGAGTTTTGGCCCTGGAATGGGGCCCGAGGGGTTCAAGGCTGAGGAAGTACCAGGCGATCCCGTCCCTCCAGGAGAGGAGAGGGTGTACAACTGGAGGATCTCCAAACGACAAGGTCCCTCAGCATCTGAGTTTGACTGCAAAGCTGGGGCGTACTACTCTAATGTCAACATGGTGAATATTTCACGTAAACATTTATTGGTTCACTGGTTGGTTAAAAGTCTATTCACATCCTGAACGCAATCACGACATCATCTAAATATATTTATATAAATGTTTATCTTCTGTGGAAGACGCAGGACCATAAAATGTTCATCCATCATATGTAGCATTCATGTATTGGAGGAGGCATGGGTTTGGAGAGCGCCCTGAGGGTGGGCGGCATCTTATGCTTTTAAAGCTAGCTTGCTATTACTAGCCTCTTAATAGCTATTACGCAATTAAACTAGAATTTTCTAATGAAAATATGAGTGAGGCTCATGTATGCAAAAGTCACCACTAGAATGAATCAACACAAATCCAGAATGAAAAAGAACCTGATTTGAAACTAATATCAATTTAGTTTGATTCTATATGATTTTATATAATGTCCTGGTTTCCATAGGTCCAGTACATGATTCTATATGATTGTATATAATGTCCTGGTTTCCATAGGTCCAGTACATGATTCTATATGATTGTATATAATGTCCTGGTTTCTATAGGTCCAGTACATGATTCTATATGACTGTATATAATGTCCTGGTTTCCATAGGTCTAGTACATGATTCTAAATGACTGTATATAATGTCCTGGTTTCCACAGGTCCAGTTTAAACTTGAACAGACTGACATATGAACCTCTGAGATCTTTTGTGTTCTGTCTCTGTTCATCAGGAGAAGGACATTCACTCCGGTCTGATCGGGCCGATGCTGATATGTCGTCCCGGGACTCTTCGTCCTCGTGTCCTGCTGCAGCCAGGGGTGACGGATTTCTTCCTGCTCTTCACCACCTTTGATGAAAGGAAGAGCTGGTTCCTGGACTACAACATCAGGAAGTTCTGCGCCCCTCCCTGCCAGGCCAAAGACGATGATCCATGGTTTCAGATGGGCAACAAGTTTGCGGGTACAATAAAACATTATTTGCAATTAAATGTTATTTATTCATTAATAGAAGAAATATGTCAACTATCTTCAACTAGCGAAGGTGCTGCCATTTGGCCTTTGGCCTCTCTACCGCCACCTCTGTTTAAAACATACAATTGCAGGTTACTTAACATACTTTTTCATTACGCGTGTTGAAGTTAAATGAAGCCAAACTGACAAAAATCAGACCCGACAGCTCAAATTATAAATCATTATTATATTGAGGTAAGGTCAAGACATTGTATTGATCTGTTATGATCAATAACTGATTGTTGTTCATTTTTAACCCAAAGAAGTTACAGGTTGCAACTTTCAATTTTGCACAAAACGTTATGAAAACGTAATGAATATCAGGATTTGTATTTTAATAAGCGTGTTTTATTTTTCTCATTCAGCTATTAATGGCTATGTGTCAGAGACTCTTCCCGGCCTGATAACGGAGCAGTACCAGACCGTTCGCTGGCACCTTCTCAATGTTGGGAGTCAGAGGGAGTTTCATGCTGTGCACTTCCACGGACTGCCATTCAGTGTCGGAAAAGACCAGGAACACCGCATGGGAATTTTCAATCTCTATCCCGGTAAAATAACACACGCCCTGTTTATTGTGTGTGTGATTTACAGGGACACACAGCAGCATTGATTAAATGTCATTTAATGCTGCCTTCATACAGAAAGTTAACCTAGCTAACAGAGAACGTTCTCAGAATGTTGGCTAACATTCTTTTAAAGTTCTTAAAACTTATCAAGTTATCAAAAATCTTTTTGCGGTAATGTCAGATAAGACTTTTTACGATTATTAACATTATCTTAAGCTGTTATCTGAAGCATTTTGAAAATGTTACAGAATGTAAAAAAAGTTTGAATGACGTTTATATAACCAAGCAATAATGTTAATACAATGTATAAAAAACTGGACATTTTGAACGTTCCTAGAACGTTCAATATAACATTTGTAACATTTTTGTTATGTAATGGAAACATTTTTACAACCTGAATTATTCAATGGTCATTTACTGGTCATTTACTTATTTTAATATATTCTGTCTCTCATGTCCCACAATTCACCACCAGGTGTGTTTGGGACCGTGGAGATGAGGCCAGCCATCGTGGGGACCTGGTTAATAGAGTGCAGTATAGGAGAGCATCAAGCGGCAGGCATGAGGGCCAAATTACTGGTTTATGACCCACGTAAGTGCCTTCTTCCTGTTGCCATGGATCTTTAGTTCTGATTCTGCAGTGGTTCGGGAAAACCTGAAGCTAACTGATTTGGGTTTAACAGGATGTGTTCAGCCATTAGGAATGCGGTCCGGATGGATTGATAATGATCAGATAACAGCCTCGGATCACTATGGTAAGATCCAGAAAAACACAATGCAAACACCACAATGTAACAGTATTACGATTTCAGCTAAACATGTTTTCAGTGGCAGTAGTCAAGGGTGTATGCTAAGATAAGCTTTGCTATTAAACAGACCCGAGGGTGGGCTTGTTTGATTTGGCACAGTAGGCGACTTCATAGTGAACATTCCAAACACCGTTGCAACCCCATAGCAATCTGCTAAAAGTCCAGTGCCTTAGTAACCGCATAGCAACCCCCTGGTGCAAAACAAATATATAAAGTTGGCCAACTGCATAATATGAACTATATACCCACCTAACAGGAAATGTTTTCATAAAGTTGGCTAATGCTATCAAAAAGTTCTCTGAAAGTAATAAAAAAAAATTCTTTCATTATATATCATATATCAAAAAACTGTCTAAAAACTGAACATTTCTAAAACCTTTAAAATAACATGTTTTTGTTACTTAATGGAAACTTTAGGGAAACATTCTTACAACCTAAAAATGTTAGCTGGGTTAGAGCTGTAAATTTCTGCAATTACTTTAATAACATATTGTTCTGGTCATGTGGAACATGCATTTTCTAGTTTTGAAACGATATGTATTGTGAAAAATGTTATACAAATAAAGATTTGAAATTGGAAAAATGACATTCTGCATTGCTAGCATAGCAAGATATTTCCACGTTTGTACGAATGCTAAAATCACATTTGTCTTTAAGGTGACTGGAAACCTAGTTTAGCCCGGCTTGAGTTAACTGGATCTGTTAATGCCTGGATGGGCTCCAGTACAGACTCTTGGCTCCAGGTAACACAAAGCTCTTGTTTATAGAGGTAATACTGCCGTGCTGTGGTTCATTATTAAAGAATTGTGCTGTGTGTTGACCTACCCCTGCGCCTTGGTGACTTATCTGCATTTTTTGGTTAAAAATAACTCAAGCACTGTGATTTATGTGTGGCTCATATCTAACAGGTCATGAACAAAAGCGACTTTTTTCCAGCACAATCATGTCATGACAAACGTTTCTTTTACTGTCAGCAGGACAAAGAGAGACCCGCCCAGTTTTAAACACTAAAAATAGTGTTACAGGGTAGATTTAGTTGATCTTTTCTCCAATTGTTTGGGTGAAAGTGGGAGAGAGAGATCATGTAGGGTCACTGGTCACGAACAACCTAGAGTTGCCTAGAAATTGTCCAGAATTTCTAGGCCAATAAATGAGTAAAATGTCAGGGAAAATTTCAAGAACTTTCTATAATGAATTTACATTTTTACAGCTCTGAAATATTTCATCACCTAATGTTGCTCTCTGTCAGCATAATCTCTATATTATTTTTGGATCAATGACATATTTGTAAATCTTTATCCTGTGATCATAACAGACTGGAAAAGTTTTGGAAATGTATTGATCAAAGGCAGTGCAAAGGTCCAGAAATATCTCTCCATATATCATATTTATCTTCATCTTTGTGTGTGTGTGTCTGTGTGTGTATGCGTCTGTGTGTGTCTGTCTGTCTCTGTGTGTGTGTGTTAGGTGGATCTGTTGAAGCCCATGCTTCTTCATGGTCTTCAGACTCAGGGTGCAAAGACATCAATGGGTCTGACTGAGGCCTTCACTATTCAGTACAGCCTCAGTTACAGCACAGATCAGGAGACCTGGATCACCTACAGAGGAAACAGCACCAAGTCAGCTTACGTCAGTACCAGCAAATCACGAACCTTCTTAAACATCATCTGAGTACATCTCATTGTTTCCTGTGAAACTGATGCAGAGTTCAGAAGTTCATCTTTAAATCTTCCTGAATGTTCTGCTTGTTTATTTCACATCAGAGCTTCAACGGAAACATGGACGGTTCTAAAATAAAGGAGAACTTGTTTTCTCCTCCCATCATGGGTCGATACATCAGGATTCACCCACTGACCTATCAGAAACAGCCCACACTGAGGATAGAACTGCTGGGGTGTGACCTGAACAGTGAGTAAACACACACACAGAACAAGTCTTCCCAGCGAACAGGAAACCTTCGCAGAACGTTAGATAACATTTTCTAAAAGTTCTCTTAAAGTTATCACAAAATATTGAAGTAATGCTAGCAAAACGTTTTAACATTTATAAATCATATAAAAAACATTATGATAAAGTTGTGTTTTAGTGAAACACTTTAAAAACATTACAAGCAACATAACAAGCAATGATGTCAATGCATCTAAAAAATGTTTGAACGTTCAAAATAACAAAATTGAGCTAATGGAAACATTAGGGAAATGTTCCTACAACCTAAAATGGTTAGCCGGGTTGCTAATGATAATGATGTGGGAGGAAAATGATGCAGTTATTGTGCTTCATAATTAATTATAAGAAGCCACCAGAAAACTGTTGAATTGTGGGATATCGATTAATTACTGCTGTGAAAAGACTTTGTTGGTCTAGATCAGTTTTATCTGTTGTAACCATGGAGATGTAAGAGCTCTCTGGATGATTCCGTTTGCTCTCGAGTGTGTCGTCTCGCTTCAGGGGAATGAGATAAGAAGACAATTCAAGCTTCAAGGTCTTATAGAGCAGTTCTGCATACTTTCTGTTCTCTCTGTTGACACACTTTTCCTCCCTTCCAGCATTCAGCAGAGGATCAGTGACAACTTCAAAAGCTTCATTATCAGAGAAGTTTGAGGAGAAAGTTTCGGATGTTAATGATGTCTTTGTTGTTGCACATCAACCCGAGGTCACACGGTCCATTAAGAATCTTCAGCGACTGTCAGACTCACGAGTGTGTATCCGTGTGTTCCTCAGGTTGTTCTATGCCGTTGGGAATGCAGCGCAGACGGATTCCCAGCAACAGTATCACAGCCTCGTCCTTCCTGAACAAGTGGCTCCTCTCCTGGAGCCCAGACCTCGCCAGACTCCACCAGGAAGGTCGTGCAAATGCATGGAGACCTAAGGTAGAAGGAGTCCCATCCATTTATCTGTCATCCATCTGTTCATCCATTCATTCCCTCCATCTGTCCATTTATAAGTGATAAAAAAAAATAAACTGTAAACCCCTCTCTTCCTTCCTCTCTCTCTCTTGCGTTCTCTTCCTCTTGTTCTCTCTCTGTCTCTCTCACTCTCTCTTTCTCTCTCTCTGTCTCTCTCTCTCCGTCTCTCTCTGTCTCTCTCTCTGTCTCTCTCTCTCTCTCACTCTCTGTCTCTCTGTCTTTCTCTCTACAGACCAATAACCCTCATGAGTGGCTGCAGGTGGATTTGAGCTCTTTGAGGAGAGTGACAGGTGTGGTGACACAGGGGGCTCGATCTATGCTGAAGCCGATGATGGTCACTGAATTCACAGTGTCATTTAGCACTGACGGTCACAGCTGGAACACTGTGAAGGAGCAGAGCACAGACCAAGAAAAGGTGCCTGTTACAATGTATTCATTTTATTGTAAAACAAACCAAAATATCTTCGCCTATGTACATGTAATATGCGCTGACATCCAGATTTAGATGAGATGATGATGTCACAATATTTCTGCATTTACACTACCAGTCGAAAGTTTGGAAACACTTGACCAAAATGTTTCTTAATATCTTAAAAATCTTCCCATCTGAAGCTGTTTGTGTACATGTTTAAAATTATTATTGTCGACAAAAATATAATTATGCCAACATACTAATTTCTGTTACTTGAAAACTTTAAAATTTTATTTTAAAACGTGTTTGTAATGGATGATTTGAACGGAACAATGAAGGAAAAGCAGCCAATAAGAGCGCGGGGTCGAGGAGAACTCTTTCAAAACACTTTAGAAAGTTACTTTAGAAAGATACCTCGAGAAACTGGGTAATAAAATGTCAAGAACGTTTTTGTAAATTCTCGGCAAAGCGTGACTTCATTAATTAATAGTTTTCACATTTCTTATATCGCAACATAGTTTCCAAAGTTAGTTTTGATGAGTTTACTTTTATTCTAAAATGTGAAGGATCTGTTAATAAAGAGGGTTCGAGCAGTGCTGTATGCTGACGTGCTGTTGTGCTCTCTGATCTAGATCTTTGAGGGAAACAGTCAATATGACGAGGAGATGCTAAACCCGTTTGATCCCCCACTCTTCACTCGCTTCATACGCATTCATCCCAAAGGTTGGGTGAATGACATCGCCCTCCGCGTGGAGTTTCTGGGCTGTGATACTCAACCTTGAGAAAGACACACAGGAAAGACAGACTGTTGTAACCTTAAACCAAACCCACGGCTCTGTTCTAATCCCTCGTGAGTTCCCTCACTGTCTGCCCTTCATTGGCGGAGGATGCATGCAGTGCTGTCTTAGATTTTGGCCTGAACGTGGTGCCTTAAACTGGTTCATACCGGGTTAAATATGATGCTGTGTGAGTGAGCAGCCAAGCTAACATGGTTTAAAACTTTACATTGTAAGAACATTTCCTTGACGTTTCCATTAAGTTACAGAAAGTGTTATTTCGAATGTTCAGTTTTTAGACATTTTTTTAAAGTTTTTGCTTATTATAAAGAAAAAGAATTAGTTTCTAAAGAAAGATTATTATTTAAACAAGTTTTTGTTGTGTTATATAACATTACAAAATTGTTCTAATAACGTTACTGCATTTTTTGATAACCTTGAGAGAGCCTTTAGAGAACGTTTGAAGAACATTCACTGTTAGCTGCCTGCTCACTGTGGTTTGGAACAGAGCCCATATAAGCAATACAATACACTACATAGGCCCTATATGCTTCTTATGCTGCTCATGTGACTCAGTACACACACTGTCCTGCTTTCAAAGATTATTGTGGTGAGGGAATGAACTAGCATTATCTTTAACCAGTATAAGTTGGTTATAAGTTGGTTAACCAATATAACCAGTGTAAGTACCCTCAACAGTGGTTTCTTACAGTTTGGAAGGTTATTTTTATGATAATTATATAATATTTTTCTGTTTGTATATACTGGTCTGAATTAACTACTGAATTTGACATGCTGTACTTTTGTATTTTGCACTGTGAAACAGGAAGTGAGATTTATGTTTTCTAAAATATTTAAATAAAGTTTAATTGTGGAAATAAAGCACCATGTGACTGATAATCTTTAAACTTTGTCTCGTTGACACATTGTTCTTTGACTTTGTGCACTTTATGGTTTCCTCCCTTACTAGTATGCCAGCAGTAAATCTCTCAGAGTTCACTATCAAGATTACCTTTTATTTGTCTCTTTATCCTTGACAAAACATGCACAGATTTATACACACAAACAGTCTTTTGTGCCACTGTCATTATATAATGTGTGAAATAAATAATTCAGAGGGGAACACAGCTGAATGAAATATGGCTTTCGGGAAATGTTTGACGTTTACAGACACCCAGCTAACAGGTTCTCAGAACGTTGGCTAACATTGTCTAAACATTCTTGCAATAAAGTTAGCAGTTTTTTTATCATATATCTATATCATATATATCAAAATCATTATTCTGAAGTAGTTAGTGGAACGTTTTTCAAATTTACAGAATTAAGAAAGTTAGAATAATGTTCTTATAGTCAAACAGTAACGTTAATACAACATCTAAGAAACTGGACGGTCCTAGAACTTTCAAGACATTTTTGTAACTAATGGAAACATTAGAGAAACGTTCTTACAACCTAAAGCTGATAGCTGGGCACATTCTGAAGTTGGTGTGCGGAGAAACGCGGACGGACAGAAACAGAACTCAGGTTCTCAGACTGAGTGTGTGATGAAGAGGCCCGCAGGAACTAGATAACGTTTCCATGTTCTGGTGGAGATAAAAATGGAGTGTGCTATCTGTTCCTGTTTGACAGGAAGTGCTCTTGGAGATGTGTTTAGCTTGGAGGGAAAACGAAGACCTCGCTCTGACAGAAGAATGTTTGGAGACCTATTGTGCCACCTGTAATCTCATCAAAGACAAACAGTGCTGCTGCTGAGAGACAAACCAACACACATATCATTATATAATGCTTTTAAAGATATTTAGTTTACAAACATAATTTATTATTATCATTATATAATGCTTTTAAAGATATTTAGTTTACAAACATCATTTATTATTATCATTATATAATGCTTTTAAAGATATTTAGTTTACAAACATCATTTATTATTATTATTATTATTATTAGATAATGCTTGCATATTTTATTGTGCAGATCATTAAAAAAAAATTAAACTGCATGTATTTTCTTACCTATTTTTACTGTAATATTTAAATCTACATATTTGATTTTAAGCATTATATAATGTTTATATAAACCAATGTTACCATATCAACTTAGTCCATCTGAATCAAAGCAATCTACATCACACCTGAAAGAAGCAGAACATCTGCCCTAAATCTTAAAAGAACTTTTATTATGAAGAGTCCTGCAGCTAAATTGAGTGGCATACAAGACTTTTATTTTGAATTGTTTTTATTTCTTATGCTGTTTCAAAAGAAGTTTCTCAGCTGTCCAGGTAATACAGAGTTTCTAGTAGAGATTTTATTTCAGTCCTGTCAGTGGGTCCCACAGCATTTAAGATGACTCTCGTATATTGACCTGTTACAGCTCTGATGAGTTGAATCAGGTGTGTTTGATGAGGCAAACATCTAAAATGTGCTCTGTTGGACTGTCAGGTATGTTCTAGTCCACTAGATATTATATATGGGCTTTTATGGTTATATATTGAGTTTTATTAATCAGAGTTGCGTTTATCACCTGACAAATGTTTAAAAAAGGCACATTAATGAGAGACATATCTATAAAAGATATCAGAGTCAGAAGCAATCATCTAGGAAGCAATCACCCAAAACACCCTACTTAGCAACACCATGACAACCACAAATAGCATTGCAGAATCATGGCAGCGAGGTTTGCCTAATAATCATCACTTGTTTTGTCTTTACAAACTTTAGTTCACAAATTACGTAATGTTTCTTTAAGAAACGTACATAATTCTCCACATCAGGTCTGTTTTAAAGAACTCTTGAGCTAAATATGTTCTGTTCTGTGTTCTGCCTTCAAGGGTTTGTAGCACAGAAGCAAAGACACATGAAGCAGCACATGTTGAGTTCGTTTTGACAGAGTGACTCAGCACAAGTCATCACAAATGCTTCACAAAGTCTGCTGGGTTGGAAGATCATGACTCAGACGCTTGTAACGGCAAACAGAGCTCCTCTCTCAGTAGTCCACTGCGGAATGGATTAAATAACGTGGTTACTATTTTTCCCCAAACTCGTTCCAACGTAGGTGTATAAAAGTGAGTTTCTCTGGACTTTATGTGCTGTTTCATCCGTCAGCCGTGATTAAACAGACTGAATCCGGAGGTTCAGTTACTCTGAGTCATGTAAATTAAAAGCCAGACGGTCTTTTCCATTTTTCCAACTGCTGTAGTCATCACTGTGTCTTTAGCGACTAGTGTCTTAAACTTTCTGTGTCTTTCGGTCTGTGTTACATACCAGTGATGTCATACCAGTGATGTCATACCAGTGATGTCATCTGTGCATGGCAATGTGCTATACATTTAGTCATTTTTATATGACTAAGCAGGGGTCCCCAATCCATGTTCCTAGAGCATAACATTTTAAAAATGTTACAGTAGTAAAAATGTTTGAATATGTTGGAATGTTCTCAAGCAATAATGTTAATACGACGCCTAATGGTCATTTTAATCATTTTCATTTTTACCGTTTTCATTCATTAAAGAAAATATTAGGGAAACATTCTTACAACCTAAAACTGTTAGCATGCTTGGAGGCTTCTAGCCCCAAAGATCTTGATGAGCAGGTTCAGGTGATTCACCAGGGCTGGAAACTTCATTTGTGTCCACATGGTCCTGCTGGAATAGTGTGTTAGAGATTTGAACAAACTCTGTGTGTGTGGATACAGACATGCATCAATGTCATAGGAGGTTTTTTAAGAGGTCTTAAGTACCTGGGGGTAAGAAGAATTTGGCATGATTTTTGCTAATCATACCACACACTTACATTTGAAGGCCCAAACATGGGCAAGAAACACACATTTTTGTTGTAGGATTTATTCACCACGATGAAATTTTCTTAAATTGAGATTATCGACAGCACAGACTGAAGGAGATTACTTGTGTTTTCACTGTCCTTTGGTTTGTATGTTTATGGTATTTTGTCGTGTGCCCTGATTTTACACTGAGAGAAGCATCTCTCTGTGGTGAGCTTCAGCCGGTAAACCTCACTGTCTGTGTATGTGTTTACAAAATGTGTATGGAAGTTTATTTTGAAATTACTGAAGATGTTTTCTTACATAACAGGAAATGACAATCAGAAGTTAAACAGAAGAAAAATAGAGAACACACTTTCTGTGTGAGAGAGAGAGAGAGAGAGAAAGAGAGACATCCCTGAGGTATGGACCACACTGCATTGCATGTGGGAAACTCATTGATTTTTTAATCATCAGAACCATCTCTGTTCATACTGACTGTTTAAAAGAATCCATTACAACAATTCAGCCTGACATCACAGAAACCCCTCAGAAATGCACGCTGGGGGATTTTATGTGTTACTGTTGATTGGGTCATTCTGGAATATATTGAGCTATGAAAACCGCAAGCTGACTTGGTCAAATGAAGCCAAACTGACATTTCCTGGAAAATCGGACCCGACAGCTCAAATGATAAATCATTATTATAAACTTACTGATGTGAATCAGGGTAAGATAAGAAGATTGTGTTGAACACTGATCTGTCATTTACTTGTTCAATAACTGATTGTTCATTTTTAACCCAAAGAAGTTATGGATTGCAGCTCCAAATAATTAAATATATATAATTATAGCGCTTTCCACAATTTTGCATTGTTGCAAAGCAGCTTTACAGAAAATACTTGAGTACGAAATAACACCGAATCGCTGCCTTGTTTTTTGCACTGTCTGATTTCTGACTGTAACAGGCGCGCATGAATCTACTGTTGCTACCGAACTGCACGTGGTCTATTAATGCGTGCTTAATATACAACGTGCAATCAAAACTTTACATTCAGAATAATAAGAGAAATATTATTAATTAATTAGCTAATAGATTCATATAATTAATTCATTCTTATATGCATGTATTGTTGAACATTAGCATATTTTATGGCATTGTTTTCGAGTTTTTGTGCGTTAATATTCTTTACACCTTACCTACTTAAAAAAACTCCGACTGGCTTATTAATAATATTTAATGTATTGTTTTTTTACTTTAATATATTCTTTTAAGAATGTTTGTAAGGATCTCTGCTACCTCAATAGTATTAGCTTTTCAGATCCTCTTAAAATCGGACCGGGGCACAACATCACGCCCCGTTGACTGTGTGAGTGGTATTATATGTGACAGCGTGTTAGTTCCCCCTGGAGGTTCAGGTGCGCTATTACCGCCACCTGATTCACACCGAAAACAATTACAGACGATCCAGATACCAACTCGTCGCTATTCGACTTCACTTTATAAATCCGGTTAAGTTAAAATACGGTTTTGTGAATTATGACCTTAAACATCAAGTCTGTTTCTAGGTCATGTTGTTACAAGCGCGGTTGACATATATGGGTCAAATGGAGTCGACCAGAGGGACACAATCTGACCAGTGTGTTTTTGCAAGAATGTCCAACCCTGAGATCAGAGCTGTTATGTTTCCTTTAAACCAGAGGCATAATGATGTAAACGGTACACATAAAAGACCTCATATAAAAATAACCAGTTACATAAAGATATAAAAAATAAAGGCTTTTATGATTAATGCTATTTAATGTGTCATCAACGATGCTTCTTACACAACACGTTAACACACATGGTAAATGTTTTCTGTAAGTAGAAACAGGATTTATTTTTCACACTAAGTCTAACAGATATTGCAACATGGTAACACACACACACACACACACACACACACACACACACACACACACACACACACACGCACACACACACACATATCCCCTTTAACACAATTTCTACACAATTCAAATGTATGTTAGCTACTCACCAGCTATCAGCGGACAAGGTGGCTGTATACAAACAGAACAACCAGACAATAACTCACTCACATCCAAGCACACACACGTACATATATGAGTTAAAAAAATTAATTCAGTTCCTGATTCCTTGATTCTGTTTTTTTCACCTGGCTTGTTTGCAGTCAGAAACAGAGGACCTGATAAAAAAAATACTAATCGATTTTATATAAAAAATCAAGAACAGACTTTGTGGACACACAGTTTGGTGCGCAGTATGTTTATTGGTGGCTGAATAGAAAACCAAAAAAAAACACATTACAGGATCCAAAAATACTTTTCACATGAACACAAAATGACATTTCTAGCAGCTTAGCTTCAATAATCCTTTTAAATCACTAATATTTCATGAGACTGACGTGTAGAAAACAAGTGCTACAGTTGTGTAGAGAGAGACTGAAACAAAGAGACTCACTCAGCTGGACTTTTCTGACAGATTCTGATGGCTTATTTTTATGATGAGCAGTGATTGTTTTTGAAGCCCTATGGCCTGTACATGAACTACATACAGGCTTTCTGTAAGTGTCGCTATAGTAACACACGAGCTAAGTGTCGCTATAGTAACACACGAGCACCGGGTGTGACGGACAAGCTCTGGATTAAAGGTCAGAGGTCAAAGCGCTTGACCGTTTGGTTCCTGGAGGTTAAGCGGCTTATCTGTGAACTGTGCATAAGGAGAAATGTACTTTACTGTAAGTACACTTTTTGTGGTTTTGAAAGCTGTAAACGATACCGTAAAGAGAGACTTTGTGGAAATGTAGTTTTGTATTTTGTAGGCAGGCACACGGTCAGGAAGAGCAGAGATCAGTCTGAAGTGTTGATTTGAAAAGTCAGAGGCAAGCTAAACAGACCGTCACTATATCTGCGCAAGGGTTCAAGAGTTACACAAAGTAAAAGTACTGGACCTCTAAATTAACTTTTGCATCAGCTAAAATAAAGTGTAATATAATTCGACTTTAAAGAGAAACTGCAATTTATGGTACGAGTCTGACAGAAGGCAGTGATATGAAGAAAACGTTTAATGTTCAGAGGTAAACAGATGTGTTTGTCTTAAAGCACACTGCGCAGAGTGATCATTGTACGGTATCAAATACAGTAAGAGCGATTTGAGAGCAGATGGCTCAGTGCGCTTTCAACGGTCGGTCTGCACAGCGCCGCTTCAAGTTGAACACATCTAATCCAAGCTAACAATTTTAGGTCGTAAGAACATTTCCCTAACGTTTTCATTAAGTCATAAAAACGTTAAAAACATCATTTTAAAAGTCCTAGGACTGTTCAAAACATCCAGCAATGTTATTGCTGTGTTATAAGAACGTTCTTCAAACTTTTTTTTAATTCAGTAACTTTTTAAAACGTTTCACTAACTACTTAAGAATAATATTTTTGGAGATATAGAAAGATACATAACCTCAAAAAACGTTGTACTGACGTTACTGCGAGAATGTTTTTGACAACTTTAAGAGAACTGTAACGTTAGCCAACGTTCTGAGTATATTCCCGGTTAGCTGAGATGGCGTCTGTGTTAAATTTCTAGAAGATTAACACGATCAAACAGAAACCTGAGCCACAGAGAGTCATTTAAACAAACCACGTGCATTTTTGGCTGAAACTGGGGAAAAGAATTTAATGGAAGACTTAAATGACATGAGCTGGACTCCAGATACTGTCTGTATCCATGACAACAAAAGCATCTGAAATCATTTAAATGGTGAATTACTCAAAACTTCAGGAACACATTTCACTCCATTTGGATACGTGACACTAATGAGATGTTTGGGGTAAATGTCATGAACGTTCTGCCACAATCAGAAAAATTTTAATGATCCCTAATAGGCTTTTTTTTTCTTATTGTTTCTTGTTGAATTTGGGGTGAAATATGGGTGAAATATAATATTAACCTGGGTTTTCACCCAGGACCTGAAAACACAGGCCATCTCCAGAAATACACTGACTCCAAAATTCAATATCTGTATAATGTGAGTTATAAACCAAGCGTGTCATACCCGGGTGAATGATGGCAAATGATTAACTCCTGCCCTCCCTGAGTTTCTGAAAACAACGGAACTGTCAGACTGTCAAACCCACGATCTGTCTGTCTGTCATTCTGCGTTTACTTTCCATGTGTAAAAAAAACTCGCATCTGTCAAAAATGGCACAGAGAAAAACTGGGACTGTTCTCTGGACGACCACAAAACTAAACTAACTAGCTGAGGATCCATGTTTGGGGCTTTGCTATCATCAGCACTGCTGTTCATGTAGAGAGGAAGCATGGCTCACAGCACATGCACAGGGGAATCACACTCAATAAATCTGCACAGGCAAATGAATCTGCACAGGGAATCACACTCAATGAATCTTCACAGGGGAATCACACTCAATGAATCTGCACAGGCAAATGAATCTGCACAGGGAATCACACTCAATGAATCTGCACAGGCAAATGAATCTGCACAGGGAATCACACTCAATGTATCTGCACAGGCAAAACACACTCAATGAATCTGCACAGGCAAATGAATCTGCACAGGTGAATCGCACTCAATGATTCTGCACAGGCAAATGAATCTGCACAGGTGAATCGCACTCAATGATTCTGCACAGGCAAATGAATCTGCACAGGTGAATCACACTCAATGATTCTGCACAGGCAAATGATTCTGCACAGGCAAATGAATCTGCACAGGAAAATCACTGCAGGACAGTTACAGGCAATACAACTAAGTGCACCAGGATTGAAATGAGATAAGATGAGTAGTATGAAACCATAAAGAGTTCTGAGGTATGCGTGATTTTGTCTTTTTCCAATAAAGACAATCAATCAATAAATCATGTTACCTATAATTATAAACTCAAACAAGCACGTTTAGTCACATTTATACACAGTACTGTAATCCTAACATTTGTTTTATGGTCTAGTTAAATGGTCTATGGTCTAGATAAATCTTACAAACCAGGTCACATTTCACTCCTAAAACAAAATAAACATTGCGCTCAAATGAAATAAATCAGACGTCCAGCACCATTAAGATTTTTGGTGACATTGTTTTCATGAATTCTCATCGATCTGTTTGGGATGCGTAATTACCAAATAAAATAATGTCAGTGCTAAAAATCGTAACGCTCCAAAAACCAGTAAAATATGACCTATGACGTGTTTTTTTCCATGAGATTCACTTCAGCATTACTTCAGCATCAGAGTGATGTTTCCTGGTTAGACCTGATGGACAGTGTAGACTGAGGCAGTTTGGTTAAAATCGTGACCGTTTCTGTTGCTTTTTTTGTTTTATAAAACAGCTGACCATAGAGCATCTCATGAGTGCTGAGGCAGAAAATGTACCCGAACCGAGGCTGATTAGCTCTAATGGACAGGTCACCATGACAACACAGACACTGATTGGCAGTTAAAAGGCTTCTGGGAATTGACAAACAAAGTGATGTAAGCGCCACATGCGTGCGGAAGAGAGAAACTACAGCCCTGTTCCAAATCCAGGCCAGCTGCCTTGCTGTCTACTGTGTCTGCTGTCATAAAATCTTACAAGCGATGCCTCATTACACTTTTGGAAAAAACAAGATATGTCAGTAAAATGTTACCACCCGCCTTTCGAAATGGACCCGTGCCAGGACCCCTTGTTCGCCTGTGATACCTTTATATGCAGTCAAATGTGGACAGCTCGACTGATTTTGGAACAGAGTTTCGGAAAAAAGCTAATGACTGCTGTTACACAAGACATGGTCTAGATTATACATACAAAAACACAAAATCATTTTCAGAACATAAAAGATTCCAACAGCTTAAAATTTCACCTTTCTCACCAAGTAACTGATTAATACTCATAAACGTGTCCACTTTGTGTAATACTACAGTATTGTTTTGCTTAAAGCAATCAGTTTTTTCTGTTTATGATTAGTGAGGTTATTATATTGTGTATTTATAGTTTCAGTTCATCATATTTTGATTGTCTTTCAAGAGTCTATTCAACTCCAATCCAAATGAAATCTGGAATAAATGTGAATGGATCTTTTTCTGCAACGCTACACACACAACCGAACGTGAATTCTTAAAAACAAAAATAACAAGTGTGAGTCAAACGGTATATACATAAAACAAACAAAAACATTTCTGTCAAATGTAGTGATTCTGTTTTTGGGTGAAGCTCTGTAAAACCCGATCCAGGCCATATTTCCCCGGAAATTAAATTTCGAAAATTAAAATTTGCATAAGAAAATTTTTTTGCATTGTGACATCATGTTTACACGGTTATGCGCAGAGTGGGGAAAATAATTCAACTGTACAGTGTATAAACATAACGACAGTATTTGTCGTTCTGTTCTGTTTGGTAATTACATGCTGATTTAATAAAAAATAACTGTGACAGGATGATTTTTACTGTATTCCTGTATTGATGTAATGAAGATGAAATTTCTATTACAGTAATGAGAATTTGTCATGAAACTAATGTCACAAAGCAAAACATCTTAATAGCCCAATTTCTGTATGCAAATATAATTTCCTTTCGATTTCGGGGTGAAATATGAGCTGGACATAAGAGTCACGCCCTTATGTAACATTAATTGGTCATGGCACACTTTGTGTACTGCTTACTGCATAGCTGATTGTTAAACAAAATTCAGCAGATAATATTACGTATATAGGATTAGCATTAAAAAAAATTCATATAAAGGTTTCCTCATTTAGTTTTCATTTCTACATAATTCATAAGCGATACAACAGCGGCGGTAGGTTACGGTAAGAAAATCGCGGCTGAGGTTCTCAAAGCAGAAAGTGCACAAAGAATTTGTCTCGTCAAAGTTTCCTTAAAAACAAATTCAAGCTGGAAAGGTTTAAGCGTGGAGGCTTTTCAAAGAAACGAATCTTATTCTGGACACATCGAAAGCGTACAAATCGGATTTGCATAATCTAGCACAAAATAAATGAAAAGAAAGATCTATCAAGCTAAATGAAACTCTCTCGCCTCCGTTTCTTTCTCTTTTAACAGCACATCGCATGTGTTGGAAAGCGCTCTTCTCTCCCGTGACAAATTAAACATTTTGTTTCCATTCTTAAGGTGTTAAAATATTGGCTGTCCTGAATTTTTGGGGATCTTCGCTCCTACATGAGGCCTCTGTCATTCATAAAGTGTCTCTGTTTTTCCACCCGCCGGAATTTGCTGAAGTTTCAAAATTCACACGGGAGCGAAACGGCAGTGCGGGCAGCTGGAGAAGAGCTTTTTGATGGAGAAGAAGAGCTTTTGGATGGAGGAGAAGAGCTTTTGGATGGAGGAGAAGAGCTTTTGGATGGAGGAGAAGAGCTTTTGGATGGAGGGGAAGAGCTTTTGGATGGAGGAGAAGAGCTTTTTGATGGAGGAGAAGAGCTTTTTGATGGATAAGCAGATCTTTTCTTCAGAACAGAAGAGCACAGAGGACGTCTTGAGACCTTGTGTTTATAAGAGCCGAGCGAAGAGAAGATACATCACACACCTTCATTGACACGCACGTACACACACTCCACAGGTGCTGGTGAGATGAATCCCTGCAGGTGACAGAGAACAAAACAACACGTCACACACACACACACACACACACACTCGATTGTCATTTTAGTCATCGACTATTCTGCTCGAGTAGCCCGTCATCTACCGAGGCTTGTAGAAATGTTATTTAAATGTAAACTAATTTCAACGTATCACCCTTGGAAACAGCATTCTGCATTATTTTCATTTGAAAAACAAACAGACATTCTTAATAGATTTTTCAGTGAATTCTGTGAATATTCTTCAGGGTCGGAATATTTTTACAGTTCCACGTACATCATGAATGTCACAGTTTCTTATAAACTTGTACCTTTGTGTGGCTGTGGGCGTCAGATGTGTGTCTCCATGTCTGTGTATCCAGGCAGTCTGTCTCCGTTGGAGCAATTCTTCAGCATCTTGTCCGTGCTCGGGTCATCCGTCTCTCCGCGGCGTCTTTGCATGCGCCGGTGCACGAGAGGCACAAAAAACATCACGATGCCCCCCACCACTGGAGGAACACCAGCCAGATAAAACGCCACGTGGTAGTTTCCAAAATGATCTCGGAGAATGCCTGAGGAGAGCATGTGCAACACCACACGTAAGACTAAAGTACTCACATGACTGTCACAGTCAAAATGAAAGTACAGTGTTTAAAAATCTACTTGATCTATGAAAGTGCTACGTTGTGGAAATGACGACGGTTCACTGCGGGGACGTTTTGTACTTTTAAATCACAGACACAGAAAATTCCACTATATGTATATAGGACATTTGCATAGCAGCTATTATGTGAATATATGAAGGAAATCTTTTACATTCTCAACTGAAACTCAATCCTCATTTCCAGCCCCGCCTATAATAACGTCTATTAACTATTTGGCTATTAGTTCACATTATTTTCCCCACCAACAAGACTCTGATGATGTCATGTGAGAAATACAAATCATTTGAAGTGAGAACAATGAATCAATTGATGATCATTTACATTTAGGCATTTGGCAGACGCTTTTATCCAAAGCGACTTACATTGCATTATACTACACATTGATCACTATACA
>JAZGTJ010001140.1:0-64290 GCA_036877575.1 Botia almorhae | reverse complement strand
GCGAGCAGCTATTGGCAGCCAATGCAACTGGATGAGCAGTGGCGTGACGTGTGCTCTTTTAGGCTCGTTGAAGACCACTCTAGCTGCCGCATTTTGAATCAAAAACTACAAACTACAAACTGGGAGACTACATAATAAAAGTCTTCAGAAAATTAGACCTAACCAATACAAGCACTGAAAATTTGCTTTGACTGTTTTCACAGAAACAAAGTATAAAACTTTGGAGCAACTTTGAAGCAGAAGCAAGGTTACCTAAAACTTTACATTTGTGTACCTTTTCCTGCCACTATCTCCTGAAAGAACCAGTATTTTCTTCTATCTCCTCCCCATCTCTTTGGAATCGACGTGGGGAACATTATAGGCTAAACAAATCAATATCGCGCTATCTATAGTGGCTTCTTGTGAAAACAAATAACCCAGAGATAAACTGTTGAAATACTCTAATTAAATGAAAATCAATATACAATGCGATAAGGATCGTGATGCGCGCAGTGGAGGCTGCGCTTTCGCCTCCTATAAAAAGTTAAACACGTCCAAAAACAGCAGCTGTCTGCACAGTAGCGGTGTGTATTGTAACTAGTGAAAAGATGCCTGCTGAGAAAACCGATTAGAAAGTGATATCGTGGGAGTCCGAACTACACCTCCAGCACGGGGGAGGTTAGGCGTTAAGGAAAGCATTCTGGGCAACAACAACCGAGCGTGTCAGCCGAGAATCGCAAACATGAGAGACAGTCAGCGTGACATCCACAATAATGGTGCCCGATAGCTGCTCCAAAAACACTTTTGCACGGAGTGTTCCCCAAGCGGTTCTTTCTCAATGGTTTAATTGAGCCCTTTAGTGGATTAGAGAACGCTTCAAAAACTCAACTCTTCTTAACAGACCTCGCTACTATGCTAATTAATCACACCAAGCATAACATTGTATTTGTTACTCTGCATTTTATTAGTCTAAAGTGATATTGTTCTTTCATAAATGTTTTTTTTTCCCAGTGTTTATAAAAGTCAGTCAAGGTTAAAGCCTCATATCATTGTTATAATTTCGTTAAATTGCACGAGGTCTGTTCTTACCCACTTGTTTACGAATCGCTCTAATGCATACGTCGGAAATCACATTTAGGTCATGGAACATGTTTGGGAAAGATGGTGAGTCATGCAGAATCGTGTTGTGCTCCAAGCTGACGCGTTATAATAAGGCCGTGTTTATGAGGATTGACCTGGTTTTACTGCTTGAATTTGAATATTTGTATTATGAGCTTATAATGGCATTAAAATGGCTGGGTTGACCCAGCAGCTCATTTTTAAAGGAGATCAGACAGACGTGTTGGGCAGATGATGATTAGATTGTGGCTGTATTTCAATGATGATGAATGGCCTTCTGTTTGTCAGGTATCTACCATGACCAGTACACGGAGCACAAAGGCTTCTGTAGGGCTATTTATCAATCTAGTCAAGGTTTGGCTGTTCAGCAGGTCTAGTAGCCCCTGCTGGTTGAATACTGTAACTGCACCATCTGGGCCTAAATACCTTCATTTCTCTTCTTCAATTACTCTAATTCTCATTTCCACCCAATTAAATATGGCATCTATATCCTGACCAGTTCCATGTGAAAGTATAAAATACTGTATGATTAGTGTATGTTCTTTATACTCACTTAGATCAAGGGACTGCCCAGCTAACAATTTTGGGTTGTATAAACGTTTCTCTAATGTTTCCATTAATTTACAAAACGTCCAGTTTTTTAGCCTTTAGATTTATATATATATATATATAGTTTAAAAAAAATTCTAAACAGTCTAATGTATTAACGTTACTGCAAGAATGTTTTTGAGAACTTTTAAAGAACGTTACCCAACAGTCTGAGAACATTCCCTGTTTGCTGTTTTTGCTAGTCACATCACGGTACGCTCTAGGTCTTCCTGGGGCATCGGTTACGTTTCTTATTAATTCTGTCGGTGTGCCACCAGTAATGTGAGAACCTAACCATTATCCCTCCTCATTAAACTGCGAATCAAATTGTAATATTACGTGGTAAGTAGCCATCCAGGGCCTCCCTCTCCACCGCCATCTCATTTAGCTGAAGTGCAATGCATTATGGTCAGGGGAAATTGAGCTAAATATAAATGAAGAAGCCGTCTAGTGTTCTTGCCCATAGACACCTTTATTCATCGCATCAAATCTTTATTTTAACAGTGCCAAAAAGTTATCCGATGTATCCACAGTGTGCTCACCCTCTTGAATGCTGTCATAATGTCAGGAGCTACTGAGTGCATACTTAAGCCCAAGCAAAGGAATGGATGAACCCGTGTGGGACTAGATGGATAATAGATACCGAGTGGAGCTGTTGTTGGCCCAAATGTGTGGCATTTGAATTTAAATTTATTAATGATACTGTCCCTGAGGTGAAGTTTATATATGCAGCAAACAAGGAAAGTTAACACAAAGACCCCAAAAAGTCTGTCTGGTTGTCAAAACTTTTGAATTGGGCTTGTGTTCAATTTTTGAACTTTGCTTTATTTTAATTTGAGTTTTTCCCAGAGGAAATGTTTTATTTCTCAGAAGTTTAAGTATCAGCTTTGTCTCAGATGTTTATCTTAACATACATTATAGAGTATGGAGCTGAAAAACGTATGTAGAATGTTCTGGATTGGGGTAAATTTGATGAGTGATGAATTCAGACAAATCAGTGATTTGAATTTAAGACTCCTTTGACTATTTTGGCATTGTTGACTCCTCTGAGAGTTCTGGGTCTTTCTCTCAGGAGAAATATCTGAGATGTCTGAGCCTTAAGTGAACATTTCCATTTGCTCTCCATTGCTGTCTAGGGGAAATAATAGAGATATTAAGGAGATTGATCTGTGACTTTGCTTCTTGTGTAAATGTCAGCTTTCATTCATACCCCTTTAAAAGTTCTCCTCATTTCGGCCTTTGCGGTACATACATACAGTGAATCCACAGAAGCAGACTTTGTCTTTTTCTTTTGACTCCTCTTCAGCGTTGATAACAGTGACGGTGACCCAAAGACAGATGTTGTTCATTACAGGCAAACAGAAAACGGCCTCTTTTCAAGGTGTGAGGCAGGCTCTCAATGCTGCTTAGGGTATTTACTTTACAAGCTGCCTTATGTCTAACACAGAGAAAAATATGCGCAAAAGCTTCTGGTCTCACAAGAAAACATATTGCATATTAACATCAAAACCAAAAGAAAAAAAATGTTTTTTTTTAATAACATGTTGCAGTAATGATGAAGCTCTGGAGCAATTATTAAAATTAGCCGGTGGCATGATTTGTGTCACTCGTTTTACATTTCGGCACACTGACGAATCGCGAATGCGAGCAAACACGAATTAACGAATAAACTGCGAGTGTGCCGGGGGATTCTCCCGTTTAACCTTTGCATTCACAGCCATTTCTCAAGCTGGTTGGTGTCTCTCCTATCACCCTAAAAGGTTAATTGATTACTCCCCTATTGCACAGAACACATGGGAACAGTGGCATAAATAATGAAACAGAAACGGCGACATCATCGGTGTATCGGGTCTAGATGATGTGAAACTGCCGGACGTCTTGGTACAGTATAGTGATGCTTGTTTTCGTCAGGGTCCTTTTATAAGCATATACTGTACGTGAGATAATAGTCTGCAATATGCATTACTTAGTACAGTATACAGGCTGCAGTTTTCGATGAAAATTAAAAGTGTGCTTACTGACTTTTTGTGGTCAGTGGTCTTGGAATGGATGCTGATAGCAAACGTTTTGGATTAGTAACATCGTTTTAGAAACGATGATTCTGTGATTCTATACATCTGTCAGAAGAACTGAAGTAGACAGAAGTGGAAAAAGATTACTTTTCAGATTATACGAGGAGATATGAATCTTACGCAAAAACAGAGCACATTAAAAGGGCAGACACTGCATGTTCTGTTTCCGACAAAAGAGGTGTACATCTCACCAGGGGGTTGTCAGATAATGAAAGATGACAATCTCATCCTACCAGCCACAATGTAAAGGTCACTGTGGCCATGAATACTCTGCCTGGGGTCAAATAAATGTCATGAACAAGACTCCTACCCGGCTAGCAATTTTAGGTTGTAAGAACGTTTCCCTACTGTTAAGTAATATTGCAGGCGTAGTAACAAAAAAAAAACAAAAATGTTTTTTTGAAAGTTCTAGGAACATTCAAACTCTCCAGTTTTATTAACGTTATTGTTTGGTTACAGGAATGATTTGTATGATATAGAAAATTAAAGTAAATGTTCCACTAACATAACTGCAGGAGCATTTTTATTTGAAAGAACTTCTAGAGAACATTAGCCAACGTTTTGAGAATGTTTGCTATAGCTGGAGTATGTCTGTTCTTGCTTCACATTTATTTCGGCCACACTGAAATAAACACTTACTCACCTGCTGCATGCGACCCTCACCTGCATCGACTCTGTAATCTATGGCAGTCCAGTCAAATCGATGGGTCACACTTTAATGCCTGCTGTGACTCTTTCACATCAACAAGTGAAAGCACACCTCAAGAGAATCAAAACGTCTGGCTTTAGCAAATCAGATACGTCCGGCACACCTAATCAATTTGTACATTCTCTTTTGAATCGAACCCATAACCTCGGGTCTGCTGGCACCATGCTGTACCAACTGAACGACAGAAACCCAGAGACCAAAACAGAGGTGTGAAAGAGAAAAGTATAAATCCAAAATAAATGAGAGGACAAAGAGAGAGAAAGAGAGAGAGAGAGAGAAAGAGGTGATAAAGTAGTTAGGAGAAACAACAGGCAAATTGATTTCCTGGCTGCCAGCAGCAGCAGCAGCATGGTCATGCATCATGAGTTACATAAGCGGTCTGCCACAATGATCAAACGCAGCAGGAAGAATCATGCCAGAGCTCCACTGCCAGCAAGATTGACAGTGACGGGGTCGGCTGCACAGGTTACTGGAAGCCAACAGGGAAAGCAACTGTGGGAACCGGCCGGGCAGAAAATACTTTCAGCTTCCACCTTATGTCTGCTGAGAGGCATCAAGCAGAACATTGGGCAACAGATTCATCCTGGCCGTAAAGAAAAAAATGTTCCAGGAAATATTAATAAACATTTAAAAAATAGACAAAACGTATACAATTAAAGGGTTAGGACTGGCTAAGAGGGATGCAGGAAACAGGGTTGAAAATTTAGTCTAAATTAGGCTATGACTCCGTAGGTCTAGCTAATGGTTTACTTCTACTTTTATTCCCATAACAAAACTTTATATAAATAAATTGATATAAATTTTATACAATGACACGAGATTATGTACTTGTCTTCCAGCCATGCTGTAGAACGGTTCCAATTATGGAACATTATTGGAACATTATTGAAACATTATTGGAACATTATGGTACATTGTGGTACATATGGTACATTATTTCGGCTCAGAATCTCTTACCGTTACTGTAAAACCCTGAGCACTGAGATGGTTTACATGTGCAGTGACCCTACAGAGGGTTCAGTGGCAGGAGAAATGAAGACAAATGGGGACACACGTCTAGCGGCTGCCCACAGGGGCAGAACGAAACTAAATCAAGCATAGAAAAAGAAACCAGCCGCTGGCTGACAGGTAATAAGTATCGAAGTATAAGGTTGCGCTCCGGTCCGCTCAGGAGGCCCGAGTCAATAACACTGCGTTCAGATGTTGATGCTCAGCTTGACAGACATCCAGGAAAAGGCGGCTGGTAGCAATGAGAAGCACTGAGACACGGATGTCCCTTGAAGTCTCCTACAATGAAGACAGAGCGGCAGTGCCTCGAATCAATCGATTCCATCAGTTGAAATCAATGCTTGTGCACACAACATAATCTAAACTGTAACAACCGTCATTACCAGGAAGGATTGTAAACAATCAAACCTACACTGTAAAAATCATTTGTGTAAATGTACAGTATATTCCTGTCCACTGGTTGATGTACTATCATAATAATGTTTACAGTAAGATTAGATTAACCGTAATACATGATGCCTACAGTAGCTTGTACTGTATCTTAGCAGTTGAAATTGATGTGAAAATATAATAAATAATGGAGTATATATATATATATATATACATATATATATAAATGTATATAGTTTAGTACAAGCTACGGTTTAGTACAGATAAAATTCATATAATGTAATCTGGCTTTTCTTTTTAGTCTCTTTCTTAGCTGTTATCATTTGTCCTCATTTCTTAAAATGATGATGACACAAAGCTGTTTAAGAGCAGCATATGAACCAAGAACACATTAAGATTGTTACAGTATTAACACATTTCTCGGTTCAGTTGTTTAAACTCATTAAAACAGCAGGAAACACGTGCATGCTAATGTTTTAGCTCAGTTTTAAGTCATCCAATAAAACGCTCTGGGTATCAGAGGAATATGTCTGTCTCAAAGCGATAGACAGAATTCATGCAAACTTTCTTCAAGTTTTTAAAACCCGTGTACGCTCATTTTAACAATTCAAACTTCTTTCGTACAACTAATTTTCGTGCCACAAATTCTGTTTTCAAAGGATAAAGAAAATCAGATGCTTGGCCACACACACAAACATTCTGTTGGAATGCGTACCCCACTTACAGCCACCTGGTCTGATAGCTGTGCCAGCCAGAGTAATGTCACTCGCACAAATACACACACCTCTTCTCTCTCTGTCCTGTTTCCTCTTTTTAATTAACCTTCAGTCCACCCTTAAATCAATGCTCAGTGCTGAAACCGTCTTGTGGATAACCTGGGTATTTGGTTTGAGCCCTGCTATGATTGGCTCTCTCTTTCTCAGCACTTCCTAATTGCTAGACAAACACCCCACCAATTTTTGGGTTAGCAATGGAGGCAGGGATGTTTCTGCTGCAGCATTGGTTATGGGGACAACCCAGTTAACAATTTTAGATTGTGAGAACATTTCCCTAATGTTTCCATTAAGTAACAAAAATGTTAAAATGCTAGTTTAAATGTTCTAGAAACGTTTAAATCAGCCAGTTTTTTAGATGTTGTATTGACATTATTGCTTGGTTATGAAACCCTTTTCAAATGATTTATTCTGTAATGTTTTTAAAACATTCCACAAACAACTTAAGTGTTTTAATATATATGATATATAATGTTAAAAATGTCTACTGACACTACGTAAGAAACTTTGAGAGAGTTGTTGGCCAACGTTCTGAAAACGTTGCCTGTTAGCTGGGAATAGGATAGTGCATTCTAGTAAAATGGGGTCCACTTTCATCTTCGAAAGCTGCCACTTTTGACCTTCATAGAGGAGTGGTGGTCAAGGACGCCTCACAGACAGAAACACATCCCTTTTGAATCCTTGCAACTCCACTGCTGGGAATCTACCTTTCCTGTAATTGGTCATTAAGTTGCTCTGTGGCTTTTGCGTAGCAGCAGACCAGCGTTCAGAGCTATTAGAGTTGATTGGGGTCAAAAGTTAATTGCAAACTAGTTCGTGTAAGCGTAGCTGTCTGCGAATCCCATTATAGCAGCTGAGATCTACATTACTGTGTCAACAAAAGTGAAGCAGGGGGCAGATGAGTCTCTGTATAACGATACAACTGATGACAGGAAATACAGATTCACAGTTTAAACCCCTTCGGTGTGACAACTGCAGTTTCCAGATACCTGTTTGTGTTTGTTGATGTCTAAACAATGTGTTTGTTGGCTTTGTGGGATGGGTCTTTTAATTCTCTTTAGATCTTTCTTAATTTTTTTATTTTCTTGGCCTTGTTTCTGTCTATTAAACATTAAACAGAAACAAAGAGAGAGAAAACAATATGGATAAACCAAATATCCAGTATAGAATATTAATATTTTAGTATATACAGAAACTAATCAGTCACCGATGACATTTCTAAACCTACTACAATCTGCTGAATGTTTAATTTACTCCTGTTATGCAAAAGCTTCAGTTCTCACAGATTTCACAGACTGCAAAGTTTTCACAGATCTTAAAAATGGCTTGGCGCCAATATTTCCAGCCACAGCTGTCCATCAAGAAAACCTTCAGAATGACCACCACGGACATCCGGTTTCACCCTCAGGATGTTTCTCAGCAGGTTTAACTCTCCAGATTTTATCTGTAGTTTTAGGTGGACGTTATAAACGTTTCTGTCAATGTTCTGCTGGCATGAGACTTTCACTGTTAGAGCTGTAGTCTGAAAACACAACAGCATGACGGGAGAAAGTGCGATCCAGAGAAAGCGCATGAAATAAGGATTTCATTGCACAAACTCGTATCTTTCGACCTTTCAGAACTTTAACCAAGTGCAAGAAAGAGAGAGTGGAGAATAAAAGCAAATAACATTTGTGCGTGCTGGGCAGGTTGGAGCTAGCAAGATATTACACAGAGGGAGGAAAAAAAAGAGATCATTACTAGAAAGAAGGAAAAACAAAAACACACTTGTTCACCCCTCATCTCTCTGTCTGCCGTGTTTGAGTGTCTTGTCTAAGAGTAATGAAGCACAAAGGGGCCAAACGGGATATTGAAAAGGTTTCAAAGTGGCGGCCACTAAGTGCTCTCTCTCCTCGTAAACAGGGAGGACAGCTTGCAAGCTGCGGAGCTGATAAAGTCTTTTAATGGCCTTGAAACATCTTATTTACTTCAAAAAGCTGACACTTGTTTCCATCTATAAAGCACAGAGCTTTTCCACCTCAACCATATGTTCATCTTCGTTATTCAGTCACCATTTTCATCATCTGACAGAGCTTGCGCAACATAGCAACATGATTAATAATCGAATGTGAAGTTACACAACCTAAATCTTAAAAGGGTTGAAGCACAAAAAGAAAAAATGCTTAGTTTGGTAAGGAATCTTTGAAGTAACATAAGCAAACACACACGTCCTCCATTGGTTGAAAAAACAGGTAGCCACGCCCCAAATTCACATAATTGGTTGATATGACGATAAGGTCGGAATGCACAAACAAACAGATCAGTGTTTTGATGGCACCAAAACAGTGTGAAAACCTCTGCAAACCTCTGCAAGCTAGCAAATCTATTAGCGACTAATAGATTAATGCCACAGACTTGGATATAGTGATGAAAGGCAGAGGGGTGGCAGGTTAAACTCATGGCCCGGGTGAACAACACAAGGTGTAAAATCGTTTGATGCCTCCTATTTCATATGTTTCTTCACTTAAGCGTAGTACGTAGTGTGCACGAGCAGATGTCAGTGCTGAAAACCTTGAACATTTGCTTGGAGAATGAGTGACTTTTTCATTTGATGATTCCTATGGGAAAGCATAAATCATACTCTTACAGACGGTGCTGTAAGTATAGGGGCTGAGTGTTCATAACTCTATACTATTACTAATATGAAGTGTAAAGGCAGTGGCTGGCAAGCCTTGGAGCTACTGCTAAACTTTTTTTGGTTAAAAATCAATAAACATCACTTATTCAGCAAGTACACAACAGATCAGTGTTCAATACGATTTCCTTACCTCACACTGATTCACAATGGCAACCTTATCATTTTAATTTATAATTTAAAATGTCGGATCCGATTTCACAGGAAATGTCAGTTTGGCTTCATTTGACTTCAGCATACATAATGTACAGTAACCGCAATGCTATGTTTCAAACAGAGATGGCGACAGAGAGACGAAAGTTACAGATGGCAGCTTTAAGCATTTTAATCTATTTTCCTGTACGTGTAGAGATTAATGTTAAAGATTTGTCAACAGATCTAACATGCCCGCATATTGTATTTACTGTACTGTAAGGATACAAAATGCCACATGATCAAAGAGTGATTCAGTTTTCCTCTGCTTTTCTAGCTTTTCTAGCTTTGTCACATAAAGCGCTATTATCAAAAATGAGTTTGTGTTGCTGGCATTTGTTTAAGAAGGAGAAATGCTGAGGATGTCTAGACGCAGTCTGACCTTTATGAAGTTCTGGTTGAGTAAAACCTGAAAGCATTTGGCACAATATTAGCATAGCCGCTGAAGAGCGTGCGCACGGATGACCTTTTCCTGTAAGACAACAGTCCTGTCTTGTGGTGTGGTTGACTTTGAGCTAACAAGTACCTTGCTTTCTCAAGTACATCTCATCGTTTGAGTGCTATCAGCTGTCTTAAGACACATGGACACCTCTAGGAATAAACTACTGTCTGTTAACTAAGCTACTGTTAACTACTATTACTTGCAAACTATCAAATTAAGCAAGCAAAACTTAAAAAATACAGTGCTTGGGAATCCAATGCTTTTGGTGCTAGCTTTGGTTCACCTCAAAACTCTGCTTTATTCTATAAAGCATAAAAGCTCAATTGTGCAGAAAAGCAAACAGATTTCCTTCTAAATTGCTTTTATACCTGGATAATCAAAGTTTTCCTTGAACATACAAATTGCTTCCAATAATATCGAATGTATGTTTTTCAGGACAAGCACGCTGTGTGATTGGGGTATTTCATTATTAAATATTGCTCGTTAGCAGTCAAAATGATCATTAATGACGGATGGCTGTCCATGCGTGATAGCTATTGTAAATATTTATAAAACATCACTGTTTATGTATATTTATGTTTATGCATGTAGCGTAATGCCATTCGAGGCATTCGACTAGATAACGCCAGACAGACAGTCAGTCAGACAGAGATAGATGGGCAGGCGGGCAAGCAGACAGACAAACAGAGAGATAGACACACAGATAGATAGATAGAAATGGTTAAATAGCTAGTGCTGCTTATGAAACTGTCTCATGAGAAATGGNGTGTAGAGTGCTGGAATTGTCCACTGCCTTTACAGGTGAGCTAGAACTGCAGTTATATAACGGTTAACCTTCAATGTTGATGCGAATTCAAATGAGTAATTGAACAGAATATAATGATCTTAAAAGAATTACATAAAACTGACAGACTGTTTTCTGTTCCCCCCACCGGTATCTGATCTCCTTTCAAGAGCTCCAAACAGCAGCCTGTGCCATTACATAATCGCATGAAATCTTTCACAAGAAATAAATGTTTACACAAGCCTCGTGTCGGATGATTTTGTTGACGTCTTTTTTTGGAGCTCACATTGTCCTCTTGAGGAAAACACGGGATGACTGAAGAGGATTAAGCGTTAAAACATGTTGGAGAAAATCAGCTCACATCAAATTGAGTCCCCGTATCACCTGCCCCCAGGATCATCTTAAGCTGCTCGCTTTGTAGGGATACAGTAATGAATCATTCCATTCCAAGTGACAAATCTGTGTGATCAGCATAGTAACCCAGCTAACAGTTTTAGGTCGTTAGAACGTTTCCCTAACGTTTCCGTTAGGTAACAAAAATGTTATTTTGAGTGTTCTACGAATGTTTCAAAGGCCATGGTTCATGATCTAACTGCACTGTGACATCAATGTCAGGCCATATGTTTTTTCTTTTGGCCAATCATGAAACCACACGCACAGGATTGTGGGATATGTCTATGGCTGCTGTCAAAAAATTACCAGATGAAGGCATTTTAGTAGACAGGATTATTCTTCCATTGGATTCAAATGCACCTTAATGCCTTTGAAGGCTTATACTACCTACAAAGGCAGCATTTTAAAGCTTTCGAACACAGCCAGAGTCAAGCTGTCGGCGGCAACAGGTTTACTTGAGCAAATATCAACCTGGGAAACCGACGTCAGTAAATTCACTTGGCTATTTAAAACCGGCCATGCAGACAGAAAGATTTACAGGTTCCATCAATATGAGGAACAAATAAGGAATGTGATATTAGAACAGGTGGGCTACGGTGATTCTGTACGTAAGCATAATTACATTTATCATACAGATATGACAGCTTGTATAACTCAGACTGAATCAAAATAAGGACTGATTTGGTTTGCCCGACACAGACGCTGCATAAATATCCCCCACAGAGCCACAGATAGCCAAGCCCACCCTCAAAAAGAGATCAAATTCTTTGTATTGACGTTAATTAACAGATCTGGTAAATTAACAATATTGATGTTTCGCAATTGTGTAAATTTTTGGGGGTTGTCCTCTGTCTGCTAAATAGGCTGATGGGTAAAAGCTCTGGGGGTAGATTGTATTTCAAGACAAACAGATATTGTAAGTTATTAAACTGAACAATGGATAAGAAGTTAATCTTATATGGCTCACCTTCCCCCGCGGCATCGCATGAAGTGTGGAAGACAGTTGTAGTATTTATTCCTCCATCTTGAGAAATGATGGAATTACAGGAGATATGAGAGGGTCTTATAATGCCCACTTCATTATATTTCAAGGGCGAAATCATTGCTGTCATAAATGTTATGAAATGTAAGTATTAAGCAAAAAAGTCAAGCACACATGAACAAAGAATACTCATAAAGATTATGAGAGTTTAGCTCTGAAATAGTGTATCATTGCTGGTCATCACTAAGAAAACACTATTTTTTTGACACATTTTTGATACATTTTTATGTACATTTTACACATTTCATCTGTTTTGTAAATTCTCAAAAGGCTTTAGAGTTTGTTGTTGTTGTTGTTTGTCTTTTGGCAATGTGATCTTACATCAGTCTAATTACAGTTGACAGTTGGCAGTTTTGATGTTTCTGTTTAAGAAAATTCTCCCTCCAGCTTAAAACAAAGATTATACAACAAATACTTTAGTACAGAAAGATTCCTCACCCAGTGAAATTACAGGTTTCTAATTATAATAAACGAGAGATTCAATGTTATGAAATCGTCTGCTTTGAAGCTGTCATGACATCAAACTTGTCGCATCAAACTTTCTAAACAATAAATAATTATAATGTTCTTGTGCTCTGTTGCAAACACACACACACGCATATATGTGTGTGTGTGTGTGTCTGTCTCTGTGTGAGGCAACTGTGTCTGGTAATATTTGTCACTAGGTGCTCTCAGTGCGACCAAAATAAAATGTCATTCTGATTTTACGTACTGTATATAAACACTCATCTTGCATCACTCTAATGACTATTGTCAACATAATTGTGTGTGTGTGTGTGTGTGTGCGGCATTAGGTGATTAGCTTTTCAGTTTCATTCAGTTCTCAACATACTTAGCATACTTACTATCTTCCAGCTTACTTTTTGGTCACAGCTGGTGTGTCGGCATAAAAATGCACAATGCACATCACATTATGTTTCTAGCTGGGACAGTTTCCAAAAATTAAGTATGATAATTGAAGCAAGAAAGGATTAATTTTTATATACTTTTTATGTATAAAATCTTTCTATAAAACCCTTCAAACGCAACAGCATATTTACTGGGATACTATAGTATATACTGTATATAAAACACTATACTATATAGTAGTATAGCGTTTATACATAAATGTAGCATATTTACAGCATATTTACTAGGAAACTATAGTATATATATATAAAACACTATACTAAATATAGTGTTTTACATACGTACTAAAGTATTCCAGTAAATATGCTACATTTCTGTCTAAGGTTAAAAAGGGATATTGAGGGTAGATATGTTTAGGACATTGTAGCTTTAACACGTGTCATGGTGAAGCCCATGCAATGACTCACTGAGTCATTCACAGCCAGAATATGTCTGAGAACTATTGTGAATGACCAGCAAAACGACACATTATTATCAGCGTTCCCACTCCCACACAAAAACAACTCACAACAAATAAGTAAAACAACGAGTAAATACTGCTGCTAAACTGTTTTCAAAAACCTTTCCAAGCCTTTAAAGATCTTTACAGAGAGTATTTAGAGAAGCAAAACAAAGTGCAAAGAAACATAAATAAATAATGACATGGAACGGCAAACCTTAGGGACAATAAAAAGCTTGACTTGAGATGAACAATATAATTGTTCCTCTCACAGAGCCCAAGATCCAACTCATCCGTCTGGCTAAGAGCGGCTTTATGGCCGTTTCTTTAGCAGGTGTCACTAAATGCCTTTCCTCACACTGCTTCCTGCTGAGCCCTGGGCTCCAAGCTACTGGCTCCCAGCAACCAGAGATAATTACCGAATATTGCAGGGCCTTCCATACTACGGAGGCTATTTGTAGACCTCTCTGTTTCCTTTTACTGGCTTGATGGACCTCCCACTATTGCTATTTCTGGCAACTCTGACATTCCTGCATGCACGGAGGTGAGTGGTGTCATGAAGTTACCCAGGTGATCTCCGGTCTCATTGCTGTTAATTAATATGCCGTGTTCTCATACACAATGAATGCAATAAACAAAGGTTATCTGTGACTGTGACACCAGGAGAGAAACTGATTAAATAAAACTGCATGTTCCCGGTTCACAGCGGAGTGTTTGCAATAATGAGGGACGTCTGTGTTCTCTGGACGGAGTGAGTCATAGTTTTCACTCAGAGCTGAATGGAAAAAAGTGCCTCTGTTTTGTCAGTGACAATTCTGAGCACTATTTGATGGGCGACTCACCGTCGGCTCTCCGGGTAATTTGGCGATACCGGCGGCAAAACAATCTAAATGATTTCACGGGGGATCGTGAAAAGATTTATGAAATTCTTAGTAAAAGTACCTGAATACTTTTACACGTTTTTAAGGGTTCTGTGCTTTGTATTATTCTCCAGTTATATGTGGCTTTTCCGTTCTCTCATAGTGTACTTTTCCAGTTCCAAGAGTTACAGCTTGACCCTGATAGGATACAAAGTCTTGCCCTCATGGTCTAATAGGTGGGATGTTTGTTTTTTTGCCCTTGGGGAACAAGGACTAAAAATGATTCCCTGTAAGCCAGGTTGCCATGGACACAAAAGTGGTTCTACATCCAAAAGTGAGAGAAAATAGATCAGATACAACAGGTTAACGGAAAGAACTTAAATGACGCTGTTTGTCAATGACACACGGTAAAGATCAACAGAGAAATCTTGTCGAGTCCTAACAACATGAACCTTATTGAAAAAAACATGTTTCAGCTGATGACATCATGTCATGCTTTAAACCAGCACCCTTGTGTATCCAACACGTACGTGCCATTTGGCTATATTAGATGATGTAATGAACATGGAATCATAGTGTTGTTTTTAGTAAATGATAGATTTTATTAGCCTACAATAGCTGTCACATATGTACCAAGTTAAATAAAAAAAACAACTACATGAGCTGGTTCATCAAACTTCAGCGGTACAAAAACTAGCATTTGCCTGCCCTCTAGTGTTTGAACGCAACAATTTAAAAATAAAGACATTGTGAAAATACAAGCAAACTAAATAAGAGGACGATGGGGAATCCAACAAAAATGATGTTATATTTAACAATATGTGTCGATTTCATTTACTCTTGAATTCCCTCATCAAACAAACTCATATTAAACGGAGGATTTATCAATGTTTTATAATAGCTCAAATGACAACAACGAGAAACCTTTATAATAGTGTTTTTTAAACGTTTTCAGGAAGAGGTGAATCCTTATTTAAGATTAATCCTTTTGTGCCCCTCCCCCCCATGAGTTTTTTCATGAGAGAAAACTCATGACGAAAATATTGTCAAACTTACGATTTTACTTTAAGAATTTTGGATTATACCAAAAACAATTTGACTTTATACAATGCCGGAACATCAATTCTCTTTGTAGCCTTATTTCTCTGATGTTGAATATTAAAATTGTGTATAATAAAAATATTTTGTTATTATTTCTAAATATTTTAATTTTTTAAATACATAATATTTTACAAAGGACAATCCTGCTTGCATACAGGTAAAGGTTTTAAAATAATTTCCCAAACTAGAAATTTCTATGCGGCCCCCTAGTGGCACCCAAGGGGGCCGCAGCCCACAGTTTGAGAATCACTGCTTTGTAACACAATGAGAAACAGATCACACGTTTTAGCTTCGTCTAGCAATCCCCTTCATTTCCACCGGAGGGCGACAATCTCATGTTTGAATCATTTTTTGATTTCCCCTTAAACACAGAACCTTTATCGTTATTTTCATTAATACAGTTAACAGAAATGAACAGATCATTATTTAATTAGCATTTAAAACATAAAAAATGTTTTATGTTATTATTATTTTATTATTTATTATGATGTACACCGTCAGCCGTTCTTTAGTAATTAGGTGAGATAATATCTGGCCAATTAAGGGCAACTTCTGGGCCACTACAACCCCAACTATAAAAGCATGTCTAAATTTTGCTACTAGTTTATCTACCTGGCTTTTAATTTTTGGTATGTGAAATAATGAAAATGCATTGTGTCGTCGTGATTGGGTGGGCCTGCGCAGGCGCAGACGAGCGCACAAAACTCAACCTGAAGCCTGAAGTTCTCGCTGTTGCTTTTCGCACGCGACCCGTCTGCTCCTCCGGATGCATTAACATGAGAGCGCGTACAGAACAAATATTGACTGTCGACATATACTTGTGATTAATTTAAAGGAAAGTGTCACGCTAAATAACTTTAAGACTGTTTTGATAAGAAGGTGAGTCATTTTTGTGTTTGTTTCTTAAAAAAGAAATGTTTAAAACAACGCGTCTCTATTACATCTGGACGCGTCTGCTGATACTTGGGGTAGCTTTCCTAATTTATCCCCTACTTTTTGTATTATTTACTTTATGTTATGCATTTTAACTGAATTTAAACTCTGTTTTTGTTCCCCTTATTTTCTTTAATATGGTATACGTTACAATTAAAGCAACACTTTATTAATACAATTGTAGGGAAAGATTTATAATTATGTGGTAAATCATAAAAGCTCACTAAAAGAAACGCAATGGAATTGAGAACAGTCAAAGGTTACTAACTAAATCAGTTTAACTCAATAATGTGACGTGCAAATGCGTTATATTGCGTTAAGAAGATAACGTCGTTTGGAATATGAAGAGAAAACTGATGTGACTCTTGGTTGTTTGAGATAGAGATCTGACCAACATCAGACTCAATTAATATATTAAAGCTTTCTCTGAAGCTAAATAACTGTCCTACACTGAGTGGTAGTGCTATTAAATAATAGACTGGAGTATTTAAGAATATTCTGTGTTTACTGTGTCTGTAATAGACAAAAACATAGTTAGGAGCACAATCAATTTCAAAGGGTTTTCACAGTTTTAAATCACCTTTTGGCTTCTTCTGCAGTTGACCTCTGTGTCATTCTCTGCTTATGATCTATGGTATGACTGAGTTGTGTCTGGTCTACATCAGTCGGCAGCTCACCTCTCTTTAGATGGATGCTGTTAACATACCTTAGATTTAAGCCCTTTATCAAGCAGAGTGAAACAGGAGTAACGTGTCATAAAATGCAAGTGCTTCTCCTTTCATTCAAAAGTGAGATTAATTCAATCTTGATGCATGCTCTGTTAGTAAAACAGATCTGATCCCGATTCCGACTGAATCAGAATCATATCTGTAGCCTAATCAGATCGGTTTCATATTACAATCAGATCTGAATAATTCGGATTCTGCTTCTGATATGAATCTAATTCACATTTGATTCTGATTCAGATATGATTCAAATTTACATTTGATTCTGATTCAGATATGATTCTGCGCTGTAGTTGAAAGGGTCCATCTATTCCTCAAACCTGCTTATCCTCTGCAGGGACACAGGAGGGCTGGAGCTTATTAGCTGAAAGGCTCTACGTGGAAATTTGAACTCGTGCACTCATGCATTCTAGCCAAATGATTACAAGCGAATGACGACCTCTGCAATAGGAGCCACATGTGTATCACATCTGGGTGTTTGTACAGTGTGTAGTTCAGTAGCTTGCTCCGTCTGAGGGCTGCATCTATATATTTGGAACAAAAGCTCAGCCTTAACAATGGCATGGGGCCCTTATTGTTTTTATTTAAAACCACCCCCTCCCCTATCTCCACATCTGGCCAGTGTCACCCTATGTAAATAAATCAGACTGACTTCTACCTTTGTACTTGTAAGGCTGCCTGGGCACTGAGCCAATCACCACAGCTCTTTCTGTGGGGCTTTGGTTTCACAGCCCTTTAAGGGAATATGTGCGGCTCTAATTTATTGTATATTTACTAGCTAAACATTGGGATTAATTTGTGCGGGGAGCTGACAGTGCCGTGGCCTTAGGGAGGGCTGCTTGATATCTATGTTTAGAGGAAGTGCAGGAAGATTGTTAAGGTATGTGAGTGGGGGCACACATCTGGAGGAGTTTTTTAGGAACTTGGAGGAAGGGGGAGGTTGGGTATCTAAATGGAGCTGGTTATCTGGATCGTGGAGCGGCTTGTGCATGGTACGAGGCAGGTCGACCTGATCTGTCAAAAAGCCGGGACAAGATGTTTATAGTAAAGTCAGTCCGACCCTGTTTTTTCCCCATTCCCTAATGGAATTCTGATTATTCCGACCATTCTGATGCTGATTAAAATCTGCTGTATTTAGTGCTGGAAAGTATTGTTTAAAATGTTGTGTTCGTGGCCAAAGACCACTACACACGATCACAGCGAGCTCTTTTAATTTGTATGATTTTTCTTTTAGACTTTGTAGAATGGAAAATCACAATATGAGAAAATAACAGAGCTGGTTCTCATCAGAGCAGTTGGAAATAAAATACAGACGTAACCGTGGGTAATCGTCGTACTTGAGCGTTTTTGACTGGGTTATTGGACTGCAGAAAATCTTCATCAGTCCTAAGAGCTTATTTGTTTATATCCCAGCTGAATGTTTTTATGCCTTTCATATCAAACAGAATTACGAATTTATTGTATTTGCAGGTCACTGAAACACTGTTGTTTAGACAAACAAATGATGTGTTGGGCTGGTCAATCCAAAAATGTTCTCTAGTTCTCTCTGCGTACAAAGCTGGGTATTTTAACATTGAAAAACACACACTTTAGCTCTAAGTTAAAATATAATATAAAGCATCTTGCTCCAATATAACAGTGATGTCTTGAAGTACAATTTTAACTGATTTGACAAACTATATGTCTGCTCATTTATTTATTTTTTTGGAGTTTTAAAGTTGCTATCAAAATGCCAAACATTCAAAATTCTTTGAAAGAGCTGCCTGAAGTCCAGGGCTTCCCCATAGGAAGTGATGCAGGCAGCTGACTAAATACAGCTCCTTACTCTCGAGGGATGTGGAGAATGTTTTCTGTAAGCCAAAAGTAAATCGGAGCCTCTGGAAAGCCGTGGATTCCACCTGGGGCAGATCTCCATTTTGGCCGGTGCTTCAGGTTAGGTAGTGGATCTGATTGCCAGCTGAAATCAAGAACATCATAACTCACTTTAACTTGCTTTATGCTATGCAAATGAACTGTGGGGTAATGATTTCGTTATTTTCGTGGGCAGAAGTTTGACCTTATGGGTTCCAAAGGTAAAACAACCCTTTTATTATCTAGTATAAAACTACCCAAAGATTTCCACATGGGTGGATGTTGAAGGATGGTAGGCCAGGCATTGTATACAAAGGACTCATTGACTGGACAGAATCCGATATTCATAAACAAAGCGCTGCGTAAAACTGTGTAGTGACGTGGGCTGGTCTTGCCCTTTCTCAAGTCTTGTGTCATCTAGATCATTCATATGTTCCACAGGATTCTGGTCTTGTTGGGAGCATGTGGCTGTGCTGTCTTTGGGGGTCGGAGGTAAACATACAAACAAAGATCTCTGTGTTACTTGTTGAGGTTTCCTGCAGTGCCTCCTGCCCGGCCTGTAACCAGATTAAATGGGGGTAATTCAGAGTTTTTTCCCCTCTCTTTAGGCTTCTAATTGCAACCAGCAGTATGCAGCATTTCAAACTATACGTCCTAAGTTCAAGGATAGTTCATAAGAATATGTGAAAAACCAAAGGAGATAATTTGAGAAACGTTTCTGTGCTTTTATGTCCATATTAATGAAGTCAATGGGGGCCAGTTTTGTTTACATATGTCAAAATATCTTATTTTGTGTTCCACAGAGATAAAAGTACAGATTTGGAATGACATGAGGATGAGTAAATGATAAATTTGTGGGTAAATTACCTCTTTAATGTCTTTAGATTTACAGTAACGAAAATAATATTGCAGACAGGAAAAAAAATCTATTTAATCTGCCCTGCTAATATTAAATAAATTTTGAAATGTTTATTCCAAGATGTTCAGAGACCTGACCTTTCGGGCGGGAATGATTGGCTTCTGTAGAAACGTTGTAAGCCAGTGGCTGGATATGATGCCTCTGGGAATTGTTTTGAAACTCTGAAATTCCGATCATTCCGGCACACAGAAAAATCCTGGGAGCATTGTGTCATTATCCCACACACGATTCCTCCTGTGGAACTGAACTTCCTCATAACAGTTCTTGGAATTAAATAATGAGACGTCACTTGTTATGTTCTTAAAGTTATTCCCTTGTGGGTCATGTTCGCAGGTTGTGACGCAGGGTCATCATGATGTCTGATGCAAGTGAGATGTTGGCAGCTGCGCTGGAGCAGATGGACGGCATAATTGCAGGTGCAGTAAGATTAAGCAATCAAAATATGACTGCAGGCACTGGGGTATTTACATTTGGTTGCTTCATGTGTGGGTTTTTTTTTCAGTTTCTTTATACATTTGTGTTGTTCCTCAGTCATTGTTTTAATTTTAAGATTGTGTTTTCAGTTAGTTGTACTGGTGATATAAAAGCACTTTACCAAGTGGTACTGCTGTTGTACCTTTTGAAGTTCTTCAAATGTTTTTTCTTCTGTGTGTTCTGTATGTTTTTCATGGAAAAAGAACCGTATGGGGTTTGGCACCACATGAGAGTTAATAATGTTAACGTTCCTTAAATGTTCCTTAAATGATGTTTCAAGGACAAATTAACTTCCAAGGAGAAAAAATTGGTCTCGGCCTATCAGTGTTTTTGCAGAGCTGCAAAACCGCTGCCTGCCAAGGCTGTGTGCGTAATGAGCGACATTACGAGCTTTTTCCACTATTTCAGCACTGATGAAATCTAATGCTTATTCAGTGTGCTACCACAATTCTGTCCATCTCTGAAAACATCAGGGACACATCAGTGAGGAACTAAGATCTTGGAGTAAGAAGAATTGTTTTTCTTCAAGTTCTGCTTTTCCACTTTGTAAGTTCAGAGGTGGAGCTCATCTGACAAAAAGGCACCAGAGATGTCACGTCAGTCTTCTGGCCTGTGTTTGTTGTGAAAGTTGCTTCAGCTAAACCAAAACAACTTCTCAAAGGTTTGCTAGTATGTTTAAAGGGTTAAATGCCTTCACTGATTCACTTTCCTGCACTCAGGTTCTAAGGCCATGGGCTACACCAACGGCCTGTTTGATTGTCAGTCACCCACCTCGCCCTTCCTGGGCAGCCTCCGGGTGCTGCACCTCCTGGAGGACCTGAGAGGCGCTCTGGACCTGATGGATCCAGAGGAACGGGAGAGCCTGCGCAGTCAGATGCCTGAAACCACAGCCGAGGGTCTGATGGAGTGGCTGCAAGGCCGACAGGTGGGCGTTCCTCAGATAAATTACAGACTGATGTTGAAGGAACAGCTGTATAAATAATCAATGCCCTGGTGCCCATTCCTGTACACTTTTATATGGTGACTCCCCATATATTTGAATTTACGGATTCATTTTAATAGTTTATAGTGCTCTTGTAATTATGTCAAACTGTGTTTGTCCCTCAGAGACGCAAGCTGTGGTGTGGATTATCTGATTTTGTATCTGATTTTGGCCTTTTAAATACAAGATGTGTCTTCTTGATTTTTTCTCTTCACAGGCATAAATTTTGGGAATGATAAAGAATATTGTCACGTGTTATGATTCTGGAACATTGACTCTATAAATGTGTATTTATTGCCCTGCATTGACCTCTATAAGACTTTTAGAAATGAGCTAGAAGTTTGAAACGTCTATGAATGCATCTCACACCAGCCCTCTTATATTAAGTTTCACAGAGCACAGGAACTATGTTGGTTTTGGCCAGTAAACCGAGTTTTAGCGTCATATTTCAAATAGGTGATTTAATTTGGACTCATGTGACCATTTCACTGTTTTATTTCCATGCATCACTTTGATTTGGTTTGACAGGTTTACTGTATATAAACTGTCCCAGACATGACCTCTCTGGTGCTGAATCAGCGCTGATTTATCAGTATGAAGGTGTCGTCGATCTGTTGAGATGGTGTAAAATAAGCAGCTTTCATATCCCGCGAGCATATTTTTTTGCTTACTTTGTCGCGCGTTACTGTGTCATTACTGTAAACTAAAACGTAATAACCAGTGTATTAATCTATCATACATTAATCGTCAAATATCGCAGCTAGAGTGCTGAAGGTGAAGTGTGTAATTGCACGGAAAAAAAATCGTGGAAGAATACCCGACAGTTTTTCTTTGTTTACAATGTATGTGTCTCTGTGCTTTTCCATCTTTAAATCCAGCCGGGATTCATCTGGATTAAGCACATTTAGCTGCCGGCCTCTTTTTCCATATGAAACAAAATCTCACAATGTGAAAACCATCTCGCATGGATCTCGTATTCCTCAAGTTTATGTGTGGAAACCTCACATGACTCACGGACGGCAGCATGTGATCTCTTCTTCAGGTCCCGTCGGCATCTGTCTCATTGCAGAATCTGCACGGTTCATTTGAGCATTCTGTCGACTGCTTGGACTCTTATAAATCAAGGAGCAATATACAGCAAATAGAGTCTGCTTTTTTCACTTTTCTTATCCTAGTAAATCCATATTTTGATGTATGGCTGCTGTGAACTCCACAAGTTTGTGCAGAACCTGATGATTGATGATGTTTTCATGCATCAGCATGATCTAAGACCATTCCAGAGAGCATCTTTTGCATGTCAATAAACGCAAGATATACGATCTTTTGTCAGATGCAGTTTCAGTTGTCAACGTCACAGATCTGCTTCTATAGGGACCAAGAAAATGTGCAGATTCTTAAATATTGTTCTTGTTTTACGCCATTATTTCTGTCTTTAAATTAGATTTAAAATCTGAGATTTTCAGTGCAGACTTTTGGGCCTCCACTGTCTAGTGCTAACCCTTTGTTTTTGTTTCCAGACTAATGGCCATGGATCTGCAGCTGGGGATTCTGTCTATCAGGAGAGACTCTCTCGCCTGGAAAGTGACAAAGAATGCCTAGTGCTCCAGGTGTGTCGTCAAAAACGAGTCGAGTTTCAGACTTCATAGATTTTGCAGAATTTTCCCATTGGACTTCTTGGAAGATAGTTGTCTGTCAGTAGCTTTTGAAATCTCACACAACACGTGCAAATGTGATAACTTTGCTCCTGAATTCCTCAGGTGAGTGTTCTGACTGACCAGGTGGAGGTCCAGGGAGAAAAGATAAGAGACCTGGACACGAGCCTCGAGGACCATCGCATGAAGCTAAACGCCACCGAAGAATTACTACAGCAGGTACGAGATGCTGAAAAATAAAAATGGTCTTTGTCTCCTCACCCTCATGTTGTTCCAGGCCCATATGGTTTCCTTTCATCCGCGTAATTCATTTAAGGAGAAATTTGTCTAAATGTTCTGGCTGCATACAATGAAAATGAAAGTTGCTGGGGGCTGTTGATGGGATGCCATATTGGAATGTGCAATATTACTGAAGATCTATATGTACTAACTTGTACCCTATAATTCTTCTGAAGCCATATGGTGGATCACAGACACGTGACCTGTGTGAACCAATAAAACATCTTTTATGGTACTTTTCGAGAGCTCGAGGTCCCCATTCACTTTCCATATGGAATAAAAGCTGCCTGACTTTACTATTTTCAACAGACGTTTTCAAGAAAAAGTCGAAATGGTTCAGAAAGACAGAATTTGTGATGACAGAAGCGATGACAGAATCTTTATTTTTGCGTGTACTGTTTCTTTAAGAGAATTAAGATACTGCCTTTAACTACAGTCGTCTGTTTGTTTACTCTTTAAAATAAGAACTTTGTTGGTGTTTTGTGCAGGAGCTGCTAAGCAGAAGTGCTTTAGAAACGGAGAAACTGGAATTTCTGACAGAGATATCAAGCCTGAAACGGAAACTGGCAGCTGCTGAAGTGGATCGCAGAGAAAGCGCGGTAACAAACGTACTTTTAACGCTACGAAAATTCCTGGGGCGCAAAGCTGCGGGTCTAATACCTTACTGTCTCCAGTAATTAATCACAACCTTAAAACGGCATGAACGCAGAAACAGACTGAACTAAACTGACAACCCGAATATTTAATGAAATTAGACCTGCTTATTTTGGTTTGACCACCATGTGGTTCCCATAGCGATTTTCATTGCTGCTTAAGTCAGCTATATCCAGCAGAGGGTGAAAGAACCGGAGCCATTTCCTGTTATAAAGCTTTGTGTCCAGTGCGAGTCTAGACTACACTGGACCCATTCAGGTTCTCTCACTTGCATTAGCCAATGGGGAGTTTCCAGTTTCAATAACCAGAAATCCACAGCGGACCAAAAGAATGGGCTAGGTTTCCTCCCCACCAGACGTAAATGTGGATTTCTTTTTTAAATGCACTATATGAATTTCTCAGTCAGCACATTTTTTTCTTTGAAGTGTATTGCTGTGCAAACTTTTTTTATTCACGTAGGCTACATTGTTGTCTTCATTTTGACGTGCATTATACTGTTAACGTCAATAAGCAAAATGTTTAATATAATTTCATAGGCATTTCAACAGATTTGCTAAAAATAACCATTTCAAATCGGCCAGTATATACCTTTCCATATATATTGTGTACATGGTGTCAATTTTGCATCCACTACTGCCGTATAAACACTGTTATTTAGCATCTTTACGCTATTATTTAGCATCTTTACGCTATTATTTAGCATCTTTACGCTTTGACTCGTAGATCACATGGTTTGTCTCTGCAGGGTCTTTATCAGGAGGTCACGGACATGCGTCTCGCATTGACTAACATGGAGTGCGAGAGACAAGAGTACGAGAGAAACCTTAACTGTACTAAAGTAAGAGCCACAAGTCTGTCAGCTGATGATTACACAACACAAGATTAACAGCACTGAAGTGTAACAGCAAACTCCAGCCTGTGAATCAGTTCACCACAGAGAAGTCCACAGAGCTTTCCTGTAGCTCAGTGGTTAGAGCGTGGTGTTACCAACACCAAGGTCATGGGTTCAATCCCAGGGATTGCACATACTCAGAAACAATGTATAGTATAATGCAATGTATGTACACTGAGCTACAGGAAAGCTGTAAAGTACTCTCCAAAGTTATCAAAAACCTTCTTGTAGTAATGTTAGTAGAACGTTTTATTAACATTATACATCATATATCCATCATATATAGTTAATGAAATGTTTTAAAAACGTTACAAAATTAGAAAATGCTTGAATAATGTTCTTATTAACCAAGCGATAACATCTAAAAAAATGATGTTTTGACGTTCCGAGAATCTTTCAGAACGAAAGTTCTAAAGTTTTGGTACTTAATGGAATTGTTCTTCCAACCTGTAATTGTTAGCTGGGTTATTTGTGGTATATGTGGAGTTTGGTGCTGACTGCATTTTGGGTTTGTCAGGCGGAGCTGAAGGCATTACAGAAGCAGTTAGACGAGAGAGATCAGACGCTTGGAAGACTTCAAGACCACCTAGAGCCCCTAAACACAGAAAGTGGAGAGAGAGGTACTGGACCACATGTGCCCTGACCATGTGACCTGAGCATGTGATGACACAGCATGCAACATGGTGGCTTAATGTTTGTTACATTTCTTTCAACTCAATTTTATTTATATTTATCAATATTTATTTACGTTACGTTGCTTCAAAGCAGCTTTACATATAAAAAAAAAATAATAATAAAACATCGAACAAATGTCAGACATGTTAATGGTATTATTGCAAATAATATGTGTGAGATGTATATGACTAGTTAGGCATTTTAGGTTTATGAATATAAAGGGTTGACTTTCATTTTGTACATATTTAAACTATGTATATATAAGGGGAAGTTGGTGCACGCACACACTTGAGGTTTGCGGCTGTTAATTTTATTACACAGCTGAGAGTTCTGTAAACAGAAGTGGAAGAACGTTTCTCCCAACATGTTTTAAGCTCAAGAAAAACATTGTGATGGAATGTGGGAGTACGCAGATTTCTAGTATGCATGTGTAGACAAGCTTTTTGATCAATGGTGATCTGGTTTTTGGCTGTAGACATCTCTACTCCTACTACTGTAGTTTTCTGGATATCACCGCATTGTCTCTCAGCAATTAACGAAACGAATCAATTTCAACATGACAATTATAATAGCCACAAAAGTTCTGAAACGATGCATAAACATTTTACAACAAATGATTCATTGCTGTTCTGAAATATTCATTTTGTCCTGGAATGATTGTGATTTTTCTGGACATGTCAAGTGTTTTTGTGTGTTCAGATATGGAAATCCAGAGAACAAGGAACATTATGGAGTCTTTAAAAGCAGCTAATGATGAGAAGGTATGAAACGAAATAAAGTCTTGCTCTCTCAGCCACCACTGGAAAAATCATGTCTTTCTGTCCAATTGCCTTTAACTTAAAGCTCGTTTTGGTTTATTGTACCCCTAGTTTTTAAATTCAGTTCACATTCTTCCTTTCAGGATCATAAGATAAATGAACTGCAGATGCTTTTGATGCGTTACAAGAGAGTTCAGGACATGGTGATGTCTGTGCAGGGGTCAAAAGGTTTGTTGTTATCATTTTATAGTATATGCTGTATACTTCAGTATAGGTTAAACAGTTGGGTTTAGGTGTGCTGTAAAAAACACTGCCGGTCAATGACCAACAGAAAACCATATGCCCGCTTGTTGTCATGACAACAGCGAAGCGGATCTGATGTGCTGTTTTATTTATGTAGAATGAACAGACAAAGCCAGAGCTTATCTCCAACTATACACGGTTACCTGTGAGCTCTTCAAATGTCTTTATATGTCCTAAAGTACTTTCATAATTTTTCTCATTAAACTCACTTTTATGTGTCGTGCTGTTGCTGTCAGACAAACCTAGAGACGAGAACACGCCCGAGGGGACAAGCGTTGTGTCCGCAGACACTAAGACAGGCGATGCAGAGGAAACCGATGAAGTATGTGGTCTCGGCTGTCTCCCTCACACACACACACACGGTTATGTACACAGGATGTTCCTCAGACTTCCTTTACGCCCCCTTCTCGAACCTTTCATTGTGATCCGTTGATTGAAATAAAAACAGTTCGGTCATAACCTTTATTTCATAGGGAATGTGTGTGTTGTTTTGTGTGGGGACGGTATCCTGTGAAAATCTCTGTTAAATGTTCCTTTATATGTCACCTGCTTAAGCTTAGCTAAACATTCTCAGAACATTGTTCCAAGTTCTCTCAGTTATCAGACGTTCCTGCAGTAACATTAGTAGAACTTTGTGTAATGTTTTAAAAACATGACAGAATTAAAAAAAGTTTAAATAACATTCTTATGACCAAGTAATAACGATAATGTCTAAAAATGACATTTTGAACATTCTTAGAACGTTAGAATATGTTAACATCTTGGAATATTTTAACATTTTTATTACTTACACTGCATATTTACTTATTTTGTTAGCTGGGATAACACGTGTTGTTGAACTTTCTCCAGCCTCAGCTTATTCCATGCACAGAACTTCCTGAAGCTGACATCACCACAGCCAAACCTGCAGCTGAGACCACGCATGAACCCCACGCACAAAGAGTTACACACGGGTATGTTTACTTACCTTACCTTGCCCAGCCTCATGCACACTATTGATTTTTCACGAAGCGTGTTTACCAGTGTACTGAAGTTCAAGCACTTTCTACATTTGGGGCTAAGAAATGTTTTTTTGTTTTTTCTTCCATATTAAAGGTTACAGGATTTGTGCTTTAATTGGTTTTTAAAGTAACTAGACTTGTGTTCTATTCATAGAAATAGCTGTTAGCACATACTTGGCAATACATGCGACCTTCTTCCCCTGTGAGACAATTTAATGGTTTATTTCTGTTTTTTCAGTGTCTCTGCAGTACAGCAGTCAGAGAGGTCTTGTTCAGCAAGCAGTAATGAGGTACTTTAAAATTTAATATTTTCTCATAAAGATTAATACAGTGTCATCTGGCCTAAATATTTAGCTTTTTGACTCTTTGGCTGCAAGCAGTTGTCTGTCCTCATGACAGAACAGTGACTCCCCCTGCAGGCTAGAGACAGCTAGTAATTACTGTAGTTAATGGTGAACGTACCGTAGTTCAAAAAGAGATATTTAAATAGATATTTATTTCGGGCCTGGGGGGGGTTGTTTAGAGAAATAAGTTCGTGAATGTTGCATTTGTGGTTCTAAGAAAACTGTCAAATTTGTTTAATCTGTCAGGATGAAGGCAGTAAAAATGGAGGCTCAGCACGTGTCTCCCCCACACAGACCAGCTCGGGGCCGAATGAGAGTTTCGGCTCTAAAAAAACACGCGCGTCTTTTGGGCGCGGCTTCTTCAAAATCAGAGGCAACAAGATGACAAGCAGCGCACAAAACCTGAGTGAGTTTGGCCACGCACTGAAGTTTTTAAGTTCTTAAATTGTTAATTGCACGTTATTGCTTTTTGAAATACTGGCTTTAGTTTGGATGATTTGAGCAAAAACATAAAAAAAGGTAATTAAAAAAAACATTGTTACGTTTTAATACCTTAAGAAATGTAACGTTTTGGGAACTGTTTAATTGTGATTTAAGTGCCCTTAGCCCGTAACATCTGTAGGAAGCACTGCAGAAGACTTGTTGTTTTCACATGTACACTAATAAGACTTTTTTCCACATAACTGTTATTGTTCTATACATTGGCAGCTGACGGACAGCGCAAGGGGGCGGAGCATTTGGATTTGGCCGGAGCTCCACCTCAGAAGCCACAAGCGTCAGATTCACCGTCACCTGAAGAGAAGAAAAAATCAAAGGGGATCATGAAGTTATTCGGAAGGTCTTTTTTTCTGCTTAGACTTTAAACCCTGGAGTTCATATCCTGTGTCACAAAAAGCTCTATAGTTTGGTAGAGGATTAAAATGGCAAAAAATCTGATTTTCTCCTTTTCTGACCCTTCAAAATCAAATTCCCACCCTCTGTAAATATGAAGCATGAGACCATTTTTTTCTGGGGCTTTTGACCTTTGCAGGGACAGCAGGAAAATTTTGTATTTTTACAACATTTCACAACAAATTGGATGTGGTATATTTGTGGTATAGACAAAAATTGTGTAATGTAATTAACTGTAACAGGGGATTATATAGGATAAATATAGGGTTAGGACAAATATATCAACTCTTGTTACAAATGTATGTATATGTTGTGTATAATCCCTCCGTCAGGATGAGGAGAAGTCAGTCCACGTCCTCTGATCTAGATGAATCTCCAGATGCGGAGTTCAGGAGGGGTGGAGTCCGAGCCACAGCCGGCCCCAGACTGGGCTGGTCACATGACCTTCAGCGGAGCAAGTAAATATAATAACAGTGTAATAAGAGAGTTATTATCAGAGTTATTTGTTTGTTTTGAAGCAGTTGGACATGTAATATTGTTTTTGTCTCTCACAGTAAGCTGGACGGCCCCTTTTCTCGCTGGAATAAAGAGCAGGTGTGTGATTGGCTGAAGGAACAGGGCCTCGGGTCGTATATAAACCACGCCCAGCATTGGATCCGCTCTGGAGAAACGTTACTGAAAGCATCCCAGCATGACCTGGAAAAGGTGAACCGCACACATTTATTCATTGTTGATTTGAGGTTGTTCTGTAGGTATATTGTATAACATGTGATGGTATGGCAGGAACTGGGCATCAGGCACCCGTTACACAGGAAGAAACTGCAGTTGGCCCTTCAGGTGCTGGGCTCAGAGGATGAAGACGCCCCAGGGAAACTGGATTACAACTGGGTTACTCGTTAGTAACACCAACCATTATAACCATCCCAACTGTATTATCAGCTCGGGATTAAAAATCTAACCCTACATATAGATATATATGTGGATAAAGTATTACACACATTAATGCTGCTGCAAAAGTATTTGAATGTGTATATATAAATATATTCTATCCATAGATTGAATCTATTTTTAGTAAATGTACAAATGTTGTTGTTTTTTTAGATAAATGCAGCAACAGATATTGAATTATATGATTATAATAATTCATATTATTTATTATATTATTTTATACTTTGTGTGTTATAGTTTGGTCACATATGCATGCATGTATATGTATATATACATACATATATATATATGTGTGTGTATGTATATATGTGTGTATATATGTATGTATACTATTATATATGTATTATCGTATTATTATTGTATTATTATATAGGGTGGCTGGATGACATTGGTCTGCCTCAGTACAAGTCTCAGTTTGATGAAGGCAGAGTGGACGGCCGTATGCTTCACTATATGACTGTGGTACGTGTTGCACGAGTCGGTTTAGTTTTTGTTGTTATTGTATGACTTCTAGGTTAAACGTTGTCATTGTGTCTTTGGTCAGGATGACTTACTTGGTCTGAAAGTAGGCAGTGTGCTTCACCACCTCAGTATTAAGAGGGCCGTCCAGGTGCTGCGTATTAATAACTACGACCACAACTGTCTGCGCCGTAGACCGACTGAGGTAGCACACCTGGTGTCCTGCCACACGTTCCTTTAATTTGATAGTGTGACTTTGATTTTTGCCGAATTTAATTTTCTGTGGTTAGAACAACCCCACACCCGCTGAAATCTGCCAGTGGACCAATCACAGGGTGATGGAGTGGCTTCGCTCGGTGGATCTGGCAGAATACGCGCCCAACCTGAGAGGAAGTGGAGTCCACGGAGGCCTCATGGTACTTACGAAATTTGTGCAGAGAAAATGTCCACAGACAAAATATTCTGTTCAAACGTTTTGAAATGTATAATTTTATATTTTCATTACATGAGATTGCTCGCATTTCTAACGTAAAACAAAAAGTTATTCAGTGATGCGAAAAAATTTTTACGTTGATACAATATTATTTTTACCTCATTTAACAAACAAAAAAATGTCTGACTTCTGGTGGGCTTTATAAACATGGAATGGGTTAGGCCAAAAATGTATCTACATCTATTTTGGTTTAACAATCTGATTGTATATCTTTGTGAACTTGTTCAAGAACAAGTTTGTATTGTTTTAATTTTTTAGGTTTTGGAGCCTCGCTTCGGCGTCGAAACTATGGCTTTGCTTCTTAACATCCCGCCCAATAAAACGCTGTTGAGGCGTCACCTGGCGACCCACTTCCATCTTCTGATTGGCTCGGAGGCTCAGAGACAGAAGCAGGAGCATCTGGAGAACCCTGATTACACAGTTCTCACAGCCACAGCTAAAGTGAAAGTGTGTGACAGAACATGAGTGTGGACTGGGGCAAAAGATCTTTGTCGCTTGTGAAATCTTTATTTCATATGCTGTGTTGTTTGATTGGTTTATCTCTCCTCTTTGTAGCCAAGGCGACTGTCATTCGGAGGTACGTTTGGTACGTTGAGGAGGAAACGTCAGGAAGATCCAGAAGAGTTTGTGTGTCCCATGAATGTTGAGATGCCCAAGAGCAGCGGCCTTCACAAAGGTCCTCACACGTATGAAGGCAACCTGGATCAGCTACAGCAGGTGCACACAACATCCTAGACCACCAAGCAACAGCTAAATTATTAGCTGAATTAACAGCTGAATTATGTTTCTGTGTGCAGATGGAGGACGCCGAGGGCACAATGCGACAGATAGGAGCTTTCTCAGAAGAAATCAATAACCTGACAGTAAGTTCATCTTCAATCTCTAATTCTATACAGTGTTAAGTGTATCACTAATTCTAACAGTGTTAAGTGTTACTGAACGTTTAATTCTGTCTTTTTTCAGAGCATGCTGAAAGAGGATGAATTCCTGAGGGACGTTTCCTCACATTCACCAAAAAGTGACGACTGAACCCTTGACCTGTTAATCGCCTCGTGGAAGCTGTGAACTGGCCTTTGTGTGTCCCAAACCCAACACTGTTTGTCTAATGTTGAATGCCGTTGTGTTACATAAGCCTGTGGCCTATACGTTAATAAAACCAATATTTATATGTGGTAAAGGCTGACAAACTGTAAACCCATGTTTTGATGGTAAATGTTTTTATTGGAGTGGAACGGAATGTAATGTGACCGAATATTAAATGCATAAACTTTGTAAAAATTAATATGCTTATGAAACAAGTGCATAATCACAGATATTTTGATTTTGAATAAAAAGAATAAAAATTTTGAATAAAAGACTTGCTTTCAATGAGAAGATTGTGGTGACTTTGCCAGTAAATATTTTTTTCTTTTTTTTGCACACAATGTAGATTTTGCAGGTTTGTAGAAATTTCAATAGTATTTTCGCTAACAATACTGGTAAAGTATTTAACTTATGATTTAAATTATGTAGTATGAACACAAGACATTAGGCAGTGGTTCCCAAACTGGAGTTTATGATAAGGGGGTGCGGCAAGGCTAGCGTACAGTCAGACGAGTTTTAGAGAATTAAGAGATAAACGGCGGTAAATATGTGCCGCGCCGCCCGGCAGTATTCAGCGCGCACCGCTCAATGTGACGCCACGCCCCTCCCCCCGCTCGCTCTAACTCCTGCCCGGCGCCTGCCGACCACTGCGCTCCACGCCCCTCCCCCCGCTCGCTGTAACTCCTGCCCGGCGCCTCCCGACCACTGCGCTCCACGCCCCTCCCCCCGCTCGCTGTAACTCCTGCCCGGCGCCTCCCGACCACTGCGCTCCACGCCCCTCCCCCCGCTCGCTCAGCTTCTGTGCGGCTCCTTCAGCACAGGTATCATAGATGACAGGACACCGCTTAGCGGCACAGATGATTTTTTTACCCTCCAAGTTCGTGTGCCGCCCCCCACGTGACATGCCAAAATGCCGCCCCGTTCGCCCATGCCTAAAACCGACCCTGCCCCCAAAACTCCCCAAAATAAAGGGCACTTCCACAGGTTGAGCCCTACCTGTGCACGTGCCTGGGGGGGGAGGGGGGATGGGACCAGTGTAGACCCACCACTGCGCTCCACTCTATAAACGTGCGTTGCTTTGTTTACGGCCCATAGGAATGATTCTTATAAATCTATACGATATATGAATTCATACATACCATACGAATGCTCGGTTCGTATACCGCTTAAGCTCAACGGACAAGCAAAGTCCGTTTAGTTTTTCCAGTAAGTCTTCACACACTGAATTTTAATCATTACGTTTCAAATAAATCCTTCTGAAATTGTGTTTATGTATGTGTAAATGGAGGGGGGAGGGGCGGGTTGAATTTTTTATTCTGAAAAAAGGAGGCCGGCAGAAAAAGTTTCAAGCTGGTCTTGAACCCTGGACCACCTGAACCAGTTTTAGTGCTTGAACCAACACATACCTGCTTTATGCTGTTTTTACACTAGAAGTTACACGCATAGATTGTTTACCTTTGAGAAATGCATTTTTAATGTTTAGACTTTCAATTACAAAAAAGGAAAACCCAACATAAAAATTGGTCACTGAATTCAGTACCATCTCACACTTTTACCTTTTATAGCGTGATTGCATGTACAAATAATTGTCAAATGTAAATATAAATATTTACATCATCATTGTACTTAATGACAGAGTAAATTACTGTTAAACAGATACCTAAAAAAAATAAAGCATTTTGTTTGCATACATGCCCAATACACACCTTTTCACCAACTGATATATAAATTGGCAGTTTGAACCAGTTGCATCTTTGCATGCAGACAATGCAGTGAGTACATATGCATTTAAGATAGAGAGCACCCACACAAGCTGTTGATACAAGATTTAGATACATTGGTTTGGGAAGGGAAGCGTGATTATTATTGGGTCAAGCTGCATTTCATAGACCTCAAGTGGTTTTAAATGTATAGACTGGGCCCTTTTAGAAAGTGAAGCGTCTGTCATTGGAGTGGCCCACTGTGTCCAGACTGGGGTTGCAGGCAAACTGGATCATGGGAGGAGGTCCACACATGAGGATAAGCGTGTCATTTCCAGGAGGAGGAAGATGGTTCCTCACCATCTCCTCACTGATGAAACCTTGGCTGTACTCCCATCCTGCCACATAATGTCAATTAAGAATGTTAAACATGTTTTCGTTTGAGGACAGATGGTAGTTTTGTCCTTGAGTTAATCGCAAAGTGTACTGTACTTCAGTTTCTGCTTAAACAAACAGTTCTCACCCTCTGGAGCTCTGTCGAGAGTGAACCACAGCTTGAAGCGCGCAGGGTTGCTAGCCAAGACTTCCTCCAGCTCGGGGCGCAGAAGAATGTCTTTTTCTGTCTGTGTCACAAAACACGGAGGGTGCGAATGGTCGGAAATATGTGAAACACTTTTACTACGGTACATGAATGGATACATGAAACCAGACACATTTTGTGCATTAAAAGAATTACACTTGTTTTCCTCATCGAGCAAATAGAGAAAACATTAAAAATGATTCATTCTAAACATTCACAATGTTTAGAATCAGAGCAGGACCGCCTCGCCCAACTGAGCCCGATTTAGCCCATAATAGCTTTCGGCCAGTTTTCTTTGTTTTTTGTCCCCCTGTTTTTATACAATTTTCCTGTTTCAGTCCATTTCCTTGTGTTAATGTTTCCTGTAAAGCTGCTTTGAAACAACACACATTACGAAAAGCTATAAAAATACGATTACACTGAAAGCTGTAGTAACTGACCTGGTTGGCAAAAAGCAGGTAACAAACAGTCTCGTCTTTTGGATCCTTCATGACTGCACGAATGATCTGCAGCATGGGTGTAATTCCTGAAGACACAAAACAGTAGAGATCACCAATGCTCTCCCAAACTATTAAATAAAAACTGTATGATCGTGTGCTCACCTGTCCCGCCTGCGATCATGCCAACATGTTTGGCGGTTTTAATCACAGGTGGTGACTTCTTGTCAGGCCTGATGGCAAATGACCCTGCAGAAATATCGATACTGTAAGCCACAATATGTCAATGTCACAATTTAATATTTGAAGAATGATAATACAAAGAACAAACACAGAGCTGCAGTAAGTTTTACGGATGGGAGTGTTGCATTGTAAGTCATAGCTATTGCCTCACTCAGTGTGAATTTCAGCACCGACATTTTTGACTGTCTACAGACCTTTGCCTTTGTAAACCAGCAGTCCATTTGGCCCTCTAAAATCAATTGTGTCACCAATTCGAAGACTCTCCAAATATTGGGACATCTTTCCACCCTCAGGAAACTTTGGATGGACATTTTTGTAATATATCTAGAGGACACAGAACACAGAACACGTGCAATCTTTCGAAACATTAAGCGACGCAACGTGTCCATGCAGGTCCAGAGAAGTTTAAATATCATTAGGGAAGGCAGAAGTAAAGTCCAGTATAAAATACTTCAAAACATTCACAGTTATAGTAAAGAATGATGTACCTTCACGACCAGGTCAACATAGCCTTTGTCATCATCACTAGACACAGGCGTGTAGGGCCTCACCACAAGGTTGCCATCTATCTTGGCAGACAAATAGATGTGTTGACCTACAAATATAAAAGACAAAGGTATTAAAACTAGGCGATGACCTGGCAACAGAACTATGAACTGTGCTATTCTCAAGTGTATACTACAAATAGCACGTGCACTTACCAATAGGGAGTCCCAGAACATGATCTTGTGATTTTAAAGCAAACCGAAACCTCCTTGTATCATGGCTAATAATCTAATAATGAACCAAAATAAAAAAATCATGAATGCAATTGTTTAAAAAAAACATTACAAAAAACAATCTTAAAGCTGCAATCAGAAACTTTAGCCTCTCTGTCACCATCTCTGTTTGACATATAAAATTGCAGGTTGTTTTACGTACTTTTTCACAGGTTGATGTACAATAAAGCTAAACTGACATTCCCAGTAAACATGACCCGCACAGCTCAAACTGTAAATCATAACAGCCATAACCCGGATCACCCAAAAGCTGTGGGAATATGATGGACTTCCTTATAGATAGATAGATAGAAAGTTTTCTATCTATCTATCTAGTTACTAGTTTATATGTTTGTTCTCTGCCTAGTCACAGCAGTGTGATGCTATAGCTGCAATAAGTAACATTATGCTTCTGTCAGCATCTGTTTGTAACATTCCTCATGGCCTGACATTTATCACAAAATTAGACAAGACAGCTTTTTATATCAGTAAAACTTTATAGGCTTTCCTGTAGCTCAGTGGTTAGAGCATGGCGTTAACAACGCCCCAAGATCACGGGTTCGATCCCAGGGATTGCACGGATACTTATAGCTGGAAGCGCGCAGTCTGAATACGTTACAACTCAATAGGTCCTCGCCTTCACATGGAATTACAGGTATTTTACTGCCATTGTATGTAAAGCTGCTTTGCAACAATGCGACATTGTAAAACGCCCTATATAAGAAAATGGTGTAATATATAATGAACTATTATAGCTTTTCCTGTGGCTCAGTGGTTAGAGAATGGTGTTAACAATGCCCAAGGTCATGGGTTCGATCCCAGGGATTGCACATACTCAGAAACAATGTATAGTATAATGCAACGTCTGTCAAATGCATAAATATAACTATTACAAACTTACTATCGCGTAAGGCAAGGAGACCATTTTGAACACCCATCTGCATTTACTTGCTCCCATAACTTTTTGGTCATTTTTACCCAGACAAAAGTTACAGACTGCAGCTTTAACATCATTTTAAAGTTGTAACCTCTTTGTCGACTAGACGCAATGGATACTTTGCTATGGGATCCTCGAGGGTTATTGCGGGTCTTCTGTTGAAACCGAAGAGTCCCAGAATTAAATTGAGGAAGGCGTGAATGCTGCCAACGATGACCTGCAGCAATGCAGAGGCAAGAAAACACAAAGCTATTTCACACGCACGAGGCTAAACCACATAATCATATGCTTTCAAACATGTTTGTGCACAAAATAAAGGGCGTGTTCTGCAGAGAGGCAGAAAAACATTGGCCTTTTAAAACGTAAATCGCACTTTATTCCTTAAAACATTAATCTGATACACCTACACAGTCATATCCGGGTATACAGAGACTTAGCTATAGAGTTAATGTATACATGAAGAGATATGATGTACATACTGATACAGTGTGATGTGATATGATGTATGTGTGTGTAAGGTCAACTAAAGCTGCATGCTCAAAATTAAAACCAAACGAGGCTAAACGCAATGTCATGTTAAAAAATGTGATGCATTTTAATCCAATACGCAGACGTTTGTCTGCACGAAAATGATCAATGTTGCGAAAACTGCACGTTTTAAATTTGACAAGCTCTCGTCACACTCTCATAAAAAACAGCACAGAAAGACCTTTGTCTCAATTAGATACTCACGTCTAGGATGGACATTTTCTTGCAGTATTCACATAGACTCTGAAGATAATGAAGATGAATTTTAACGATGACAAACGCAACTTATGAAGTTTGTTATCGAGTTGATGACACACTCTTCCGGGAATGCACTTGGCTCCACCCTCTCTCACCATTACGCTCCTCCCCACACATTGTCGTTGGTCTAAAACGATGTCCCGCCCTTCATGAAAAACCAACCAATTAGAGGTAAGACGTTTTACTTTCTTCACTTTTATTGGTCATACTCTGCAATTGAGCGTGTTGATTGACAGCAAGCGTAGGCACGGCGTTTCGTTGCTGGACTAACAAGTGCACCACTGAGCCCTACGCAGGAGACATAATGTGCTGCATGGGTTTCTCTAGGGAGCTCTATTTGCAGGTTCAGTAAAGTAATGGCGTTGTCTCAAACTCACTCTCACCGTCAGATCTGTCAGATCCGCCCCCGTCTTAACAAATGAAATGTGCGCGTTCACGAAAAAAGCTCGCGCCAGAGATGTCGCGCTCATACCAGTTATTATGGACAGCGTTAAACATCGAAATTAAATATTCATGTTGTAATTTGTACTTATACAGTTTAGAAATGAAATGATGTGGCCACAAGAGGGCGACTCTTACTTATTTCAGCTGTTGAAACTAAATCTATTGGTTTACGGTACCTAAAAGTACTTCAAACAAATAATAATTATTTATTTATTTTTATTTTTTTAAATTATTATTTATTAATTAAGTATTAATAACCCTGATTTATTTACCACAAGACAAGTGGCCACAGTTTTTTTAAGTAACACTTAATATTTAGTGGTAATTTGGCTATATAATAATCGTACAATTTTAGTGTAAATATAATATAAATATCAATAAATGTATAAATAATTTCAAAAAATCTATATAATCTATTAAACATTTAATATATGAGTTCATAGAGTTGAACAAGATCACAAATTTGTTTCACAAAATGTCTGATTTAACTCAGGACTCCAAAACGGGAAGTTTTATCATTTTCAATGCTAACATCATTTTTATGTGTATTAAATTATCCAGCAGGTGGTGTCACTGAGCAAGATTTCTTTATTTCTTTATATATATTTCCAGTCATTTCGGCATCGTCTTAAAACATCTGGACACCAACGTGAATATACATACCTGCGCTTCTGTTTGGCCTCTGAACAGCCACAGATTTAACCTTCCTAAACCTTCTGTGGCCCTTCCTTAAGGGTCGAAAACAAGAGCTCAATCAAGTCAGGCATCAATCAATCAATCGGGACTTGACAGCATGTAACAGAAATTTTATTGAAGACCCAACACAGTGGTCAATCCTGGTCAATCCTATTGGCTGTACACATATGCATGTAATAGTACAACTGTACTTTAGCACAAGAGTAACATTCTGTTTTCCCTTTTTTAATTGTTAAACTTATCCACATCCCGTATATTTACACCGAGTTCTATAGATGTTTATTTATCTTTTGTACAATGTACAATGTTTTAATAAAATGAAATAATAATCGCAAACAAATTCTTTTACACTCTGATCCAGCCAAAGCATGCAGGTTTTGCCTAACAGGGATGTCATAAGATGTGCATTAGTGGAGACCGAAGGGTTTAAAAGCACGTTTTAACAGCCTGAAGCGGAAAAGCTAAAGCCAAGAAACACAGAGCAAGTCTTCGAGGTTTAAACGGATCCTTTGACATGTCATTGGCCTCTGCTTTACATTTGGCCTTAGTGAATTATTTGCAAAGCGGTCAGAGGATACATATGGAGCTCCGTCCACGCTGCTTTCAACTAATAAAGGTCAGATAGGAAAGCGCTAACCTTGGCGTGGTACTTATTATCACGTAAACCTTACTGCCAAGTATTGCTTTTATAAATGCAGTTTGTGCATTGTCATTGTGAACGCAAATCATTGGTGGGTTTTGCCGAAGACATTGTGACTAATCTGGTCCGATCTTTTAAATGACAAAATTTACCCTTGTCTGTGTTATAGTTTGTCACAGCAATGACACCGAGCGAACGCAAGGACGTAGATACGATTACATTCTGACTTCTTATGACTTATTTGTTATCTCCGTTACACAAAATAGCAGACAGGGATTTCACAATAAATGTACTTTGTAGGAAAATAAAGTAATTATACTAAGTTCTTTAAAATAAATGCATCTTCACAGTTTTAAATTATTTGCATCGTAATAGTATTCCATAGCTACATATCAATAAACTATTCCTTTAAATTTTTCATTGTAAATTTAGTAACGACATAACCAACTTTTTCATTCACATGAGGATGTTGGTAACCACTAATAAAAGGTATTTCATTGATCTACTGTACAAAACAAAAATCACACGATACATATCTCTCCTCCAAACAGAACTCTGGACAGCAATACCAGCACGTTATGGTACCAAATATGCGCTTTTTGTGTTTGGATAAATATTCCGAAATGGACAAAACTATTTGGCTGACATTTTTATGGTCGTATTCGAATTCCGTTCTTTGGGTGGAACGTCTTATATAATCAGAAATCTGTTACTTTGGATTTAGCCTGGTCGAAAATCTTTTGCTGGTAATACTATACATCCCAGTACAGTAACTAAATTACCAACATCCTGCAGGGTATGGACAAACACAGGAAAACCGGAAAACATGCATCTTGGCAGAAAAGCTAAAACGGCTTGTTTTCAGCTGGCTTCACATTTTCACAACAAAAGCAGCGCAGCAGGTGGGGAAGGGGTAGGGTTATGTACATTGGGTCACGAAGTTAGTAACCAGTGCAAAAAAGCGTCTTTCGTAACACTAGACAGACTCGCAAGCAAAACAGACAGAACACAGAGTCCTGCGTAAATTTCATTAGACTAAATAGTGTTGCATCCACTAAAGGGAAATGAGCTCCCAGAACAGATGAATTAAAGTTGAAGAGCACTGGTCGTCGTATTTTACAAAAGTTTCTAGACAGACTGCGGTGGACCCATGCGGATTATTAACATAGACCGTTAGTTACGCGACCTCAAGGCAAGAATCGACTGCTCAGTTTTGAGTGTGCTAAACACAGTGGTGGTTTAAGGGTCGTTAAAACTTGTGGGCTGAAACGAATGGCGACGCTCGACTCAGAACCAGTGGATTATCATCAAGAACACATTGGACATTTTGGTGAGGGATCTAAACTAAAAACAAATCAGAAATTAAAAAGGAGGTAAAGAAACCGCCTACCATTGTTTGAGTAAATTGCGTGGGATCTTTGTACAAAAGATTAAATGTATCCTGTGACGTCTGTTCCTACGTTTGTTTGAGGGTAGCAATTCTAGCGATTTCCTTAAAACTGCAAAGCACTGAGATCAAAAACAAGTGCTAGCATTTAAATAGCTGGCGTATTATTTTCCGATGACACACAGATACTAAAAATTGTAGTAGTTCAATGTGAATATGAAGCATATAAAACACCGTTCCGTTTCGAAAACTCTACACCTAGAATATGTTTGCCAAACAACTTTGTCCAACACAGATGGCTTAGGAAACTTAACATAAGCATCACCTACCAGACTTGATGGTTGTTTATAACCACATGCATCATTTGTTTCGCGTGTAAGAGGAATTTGTCATTTGGAGAGAGTCAGGACAGGCTAACAATATTAATTAATTGGAATGGAGACTAATATGTTGCTAAAAACACGCCACGCTAAAACTGCTCACAGTAAAGCTCTGTGCGCGGTGCGTAGCACGGCGGCCATTTCTGGAGGCAGTTTAAAGTGTCCATCTAACCGTGTAGCAGACCCAGCCGCATGCATGACCGAGTGATGACATCAGGAGCAATTGTTCCAGAGCGCTAATGATTAGCTTGTCGCGACGTTTTGCTAGGATGTTTGGAGAATGTCACGTAACGTAGCCCTTGGAATGGTTTGAGTTCAGAAGGCTGACGTTAACGCATGATAGTGAAGATGTTAGCCTGTGGAATACATAGAAATATTACATAGAGTCTGGTGGTCCTACACACATCCCATTAGGCAGGTGCTGATCATGTTGGTTATGATGTTTTGAATGTCTCCGAGCAGCTGTGAGTAACAGTTGATGTGATCGCGCGTGTATTTGGTACAAGTCTCAGACAACGGAGCCCTTGGAGGTGGAGAGATGGATGGAGCGGATCCGCAGGGCCAGGGTTCTTTCGAGGTCGTGGAGGACATCGTAGGACGGGCCTGGACCGGGGCTCTCTGCAGGAACCTCATACAGAAGCTGCTTGAAGCTCTCCAGCTCAATCAGGAGCACCATGTTCTTCAGGAAATAGCCCTCGATGAAGGCTGCTAACTCCAAAGCTCCCAGAAACTACAGATGTGTGAAATGGGAAGAAAATAAGACACTTGACACTCATAAATAAAGAAGCCATTCACACTACACGTAACCTGGAGTCATTTTTAACCCTGGGTTATTGCTTTTAATCGTGGGTTAAGCAACATTTCAAATGTGTGTATTTAGAGTTTCAGGTCCGCTCTGAATTGCGGTGCCGGATCTTCATGATTTAACATAATGTGGTGCTGCAGTGTATCGGCAAGTCTTTGCCAACAGACAACCAATCAAAAACTGCCTCGATGCTTGCCTCATTAAATATTCATGCACTTTCTAGCCCAGAGTCACAAAAGCCTTAATGTGATGCATTTAGTTTCAGCATCTTAAGGAAACTATTTATATGTCAAGCAGTGACACAAACAGAAGTGATAAAGCGACAGTATTATTTAAAGACAACCACAGCATATTTAAACAGACAAACAGTTATTCACCTCAGTTACATGCTGTACCTATCTTACCGAAGTTATTAACTTGTAAATAACAAGGTTAACCAAGGGTAACAACTCAAAACCTTCCTACCCAGCATCAACTTTGAACTGACTGCAACACGGAACTGCATAACCCAGGATTAAATTAACCCAGGGTTAAAAATGACCCTGGTTAACAATATCAAACGTAAAGACCCCAAAAGAATGACAAGTGCAGAATTCAAACTGTAACTAAAAGCAAACATCTAGTCACTAAACATGCATGAGGTCATTAGCTTATCTTTCATCCGAGCTTTAAGTACCTTGGCGTGTTTGTAGATGTCCACGCAGCTGTCGGTGGTGATGTTCTTGGAGCAGATGATTTCACAGTGTCTTTGAAGAGCATCGAGCTGGAAGAACTTGGCTGCAGATAGGAGCTTTGAAACAAAGGGACCATCAGTGAGCCAAACCTCTCAAACCTTCATGTTTATGAGACTCGAGCGCTAATGAATTAAAATTAATTAAAAATACATAAACGTGGATCATGGAGTTCGGCTGCAGTGCATTGAGCATCTGGTGAAGATGAAGATAAATGGAGGACTACGTTTGCTTTTAACACGGCTGTCACTCCTCTTCTAAATAACATCAACAATAACAAGTTTGATTTTTTTTATTGACGTGAATGACGACCACATTCTACAACCGCCTTTACAGGTGAAACATTCCGGTAATGACAATCTAATTTACATTAAATCTGCATAATGAAAAAGAAACTGGACGTTAATTAAATCATTTTAACATGAAGGCATGTGTCTTTATATCCAATATTATATAACCAGTATATAACCATAATACAGCCATGAGATCAAACCACAGCTACAGTTATCGCAAATTTAGCAGTGACTCCTTAATTACACACAACAATAATGAAGTGGATGCACTCTGGATTTTAAGTACAGTTGCCTTTTCTAGAACCCTGCAGTGTGTACTTGACTGTAAAGTTGACATTTGAGTGTAGGTGCCACTGTGGTGGTTTAGGGAGGAAGTACAAGCTTAAAAACATTTTATTACCTCCATAATTTCAGTGTTTCTGATGTGGAGCGACTCTGTGCCGCCGCAGTAGAGGTACTGCATTACCAGCTGAAACACACACACGCACACACACACATATTCAAAAAGTTATAGCCCAACTTCTCCAAAACATTTCAGAACGCAGGAGCTTAAAAGCTGCCACAAGAACGCAGACGCATTCGGTCGTTAAGCCGAATCGGTCGGCTGAGATGGAATTACAGCAGCTCAGCTTGACTGTAACTCTGGCGGGACTTTGAAGGCGTTTTATGGTAAGTCAGAAATGTGTAACCTGAAAGATGGTGTATTTGACGTGGCTGATCTCGATGCATGTGTTCTCCGCGGCCGGCCTGTTAGACAGCAGAGACTTAAACCTGAGGAACAGAAGGAGATCAGAAGAAACAGTGTGAACTTCCTGCAAAAGTTGTGCTGTTAGAGGAGTCCAGGGGCGACCTAAATGTCTTTCAACATTCTCTCTCTCTCTCTATATATAGAAAGACAGTCAGTAGCTGTGCTCATTTATGAAGGAAAATGTAATAAACAGTGACACAAAATGCCCCCGGTCTCGACTAAATGTATTCATTTTCATAACGCTTTCATACGCCGTGTCTGTAGTGCGTTTTTTAAATGTAGTGCTTCTGATCTGCCCGGGTCACACACTGTGAAACATCACTCTTGAGGACGTACCTCTGTGAAGAGGTGAAGAGCAGCACTTTATGAGCATAAAATGGCTTTCCCTCCACCAGGAACGTCACGTCGGACATCTCCTTATTATTGAGGAAATGCGGATCTGTGGGATATCACACACACGGCGTTTATCATTAAAGTGACACCATTACACAGCCGTTCTTGCTTTAAATGTCGCGTTATCTCAAAGGCAGCGCCGTAACTTGCGTTTGAAAAGCTCTATTAAAAGGTCAGTAAGAATAAAGGATGCGTTTTAATCTGTCGCAATAGTCGCAATACCTCTTCCAAAGTGTAGGTGGCAGTAACGTTCCTCCAAAACGTGGTGAGTCCTAATTCAATTTGAACTGAAATGGGAAATGTCTTTATTGCACTTTGTATCTTCCCTCTGCTTCGAGTGAAACTGTCTAAGACACATTAAGTGTCCTTGCGCGACCTTAAACTCAAGAGTGCTTTATTGACTACGGCAGCTCGGTGCAGTGATCTAAACTAACGCATTTATAAATGATATCTAACCAATATCTAACCAATCGTCCTCAGATATACTGTAATCTCAGGGCAACATAAGTTGATTTGCCCTATTCTATTGATCTGTGTATTATTGTTATGGTTCTGGTCCTCTAATTTGATTGGCTGAGTAGCGTTCGGCTGCATTACTTTGCGTGTCGGTGTCAGTCAGTGCGTTATGTTGCTTAGCGACATGTGATGCAATGTGCTGCTGCTTTGGCCATTCCAAAAAAATTAGATTTTGATCCCCCGTTCTGATTGGTTCATACACTGTGGAGGCCATTACTTGATTGGTCCCTATGTGTAAAGCCCGCCCCCACCCCTAATACTAACTACAGTAGGGAGTCGTAAACTGACGAGGGGTCAGTTTCTGATACGAGACCCACCGCAGACACAAGGCTGCAATACAAATGTACTCTTGCTTGTGTGATGTTGCTAAATAAGTGATATTATTAGACATGCAAAGCGAAGGTCATTAACACGGGGGTGCAGCTGACATACTCACCCAGACGAGACGTCTGCTTCTTTTTGATCTCTGTTAGTTTGGGGATTGGAAAAGGCCCGTAGCATTGAGTGAAGATTACTGCCAGTTGCTGGCCAATCACCTCATTCTGCAGATATCAGAGAGAGAGAGAGAGAATGAGAGAGGGAGAGAGAGGAGTAGTTAGACTTAAATTCTGTTTGCTAAAAGTAAAGCACATTCAAGCCTACGGTAAGAGCGACACCGCATTTATGATGCGCTGTGTAATTAAAGGATTTATCATTAAAATGACAGAGAATGCTGAAACTGGTGCGCTCAATGCTGATTGGCTGCTTGCGACTGACAAGCACTGATAACATTAATGGAAAACGTATGAGGGTCATTAAATTCTCAAGTGTTGCGATATGATAATGATAATTCAACAGTACAAACAAAACAACGCTGCGGTATTACAGCCTGTACAATACGCGCTAAATCACCAACAGAGAATTCTGTCAAATAAAGGGAAATCATAAAAGCGAAAAGGCCTCCTTAAATTTCTGTATGCTACAGTTTTATTTACTTAGTTTCATGAACTCTGTTGCAGGACAACAAATATCACATTTTAAAGGCAAAGTGTGTCGTTTTCTTGAAGGAATTTGATGTACTGCAGAAATGACACACTTTGCCTTCAAATCATTAAAAGACAAAGAGAAAAGTTTAAAATCTTCAACTACATCGTCAGTCTCTTGGGGCGGCACCTTGCTGGCTCGTAGGATCTGGAACATGAGAGGCAGTCCATGTGTAACAAGTTCCTCTGTGTACTCGTCTTCTTTAATGCAGCTGAAGTCTTTCAGTAGACCCTGGATCAGCGGCCGACGCTGCTGTACAGAACATGTTCGCAGGGACTCCAGCCATGTGTGTAGGGTCCAGGGCACACCTGCGTACAGAACCCGTTCCTTAATTAATCAATAACACACTTCTGAATCCATCTGTCCATAAACCCACCCAAAATATTAAGCCCCTCCCATCCACCACCCATCCTGTCAGTTCTCTGTCAATGTATGTGTATTGAAACTAAGTGCTCTGTGGATACATGTGGCGAGCACTGCATAGTGTTGCACAGACTGACGGCGTAAAGTCTGGTCTACATCCCAGCCTGTCCCGGCCAAGAACCGCCCACTTAGACAGGAAGAGACCGTTTGATTGACATGTAAAGCGACCAGCCTCAGTTCATTTTGTTTAAAACGCTGTTAAAGAAAAAACAAATCAAGATATAGTTCTATTCATGGGTATCTAGGCAACTAAGCTTCTTCATCTAAACTATTCCTGAATCTTTTAAAGACCTGCTGCCACTAACCTGACAAACCTTGACTGATTCTTCCTCAGTAGAACTAGTCAAGAACTACACTCCAATCAAAACGTTGTTACCAGACGGACGGATAAAAAATACAGTGTGCGCAAGTGCATCGCAAAATCGGCCAATCAGATTGCGACGAGCCGGCACTTGCATTTTTTGTGCGCGAATATACGTTAGGCAATCAGGGAGCGGACCGTGGGCGTGCCGTCTGAGGCTGAGATTAATGTCTGCATGACAGAAGTGAGTCACGCTGTGGAGATCTTACTGTGGTTAGCGTGCAGTGTATTACTAACCCAGGCTGCGGATGTCTATGGTAATGTCCACATGGCCGTGTTCGGCACTGTGGTACATGGCCTCGCGGAGGGCCCTTAGTTTGGCCTTGCCTGTCCGGAGGGTGGCGTCTGAGTGTGCTGCTCTCCTCTCTACAGCCTCTGAGCCCTCGGCTAGCATCTCCTCCAGAGACAACACATCCCCTTTGTCCTTCTCCACCTGGGACAGAAGCTTCCGGAACACGTTCCTGCAGGAACACATGCACGCAACCAGTTCCCTCAGTTCTTAAATGTAACAGCTCACCCAGAAGTATCGTTATTTTTGTCATTATTCACTCATATACAAACTGAAGTGCTCGTAGTGAGATACAAAACATGTGCACACCTTCGTCAACCGTTTGTTAAGTCTAAACATGGATGGGAATACATTTTCAGCAACATGAAATAAAGAGGGAACTTCCATTCTGGCTAAATGTTTTTCTCAAACTTTTTGTGCACCAAACTTTCACTGTCACAATCTGACTTCATGACGAAGACGAAGATTTCTGCGTAGCCGCAGTGATTACTTATATCATTTTTCTGTACGTTTTCCACGAGCAAATATTATTTAAAACAGAACACCTGAGAAATACCTTCCGCGCCTTCGCATTTATGACTTCCATTTATCAACGCATTCGGATCATTTTTTTCTCGTCTATTTTGCCGTGCGTTCTGAGGCCGGCACGTCGGCGTGAAGTCATTTTACTTCATTAAAAGTACCGGCGCTCTAGACGAACAGTCTAATATATATAAGCAACGAATCACCGCGGTGTGCAGAAATGTAAACATCTCAGGAACCTGAAGTTCCACAAAACATTCTGCTCTGGCTCACACTCCGATATGTCTCCCATTCCGACACCCTTTATAACGGATTGCCTCAATACCGCAGAGGTGGGCGAGTTGGCCGTCTAACATGTTGGATTCTCATTCAAACGCATGCACTGAATTTCAATGCACTTCCATTATGCGCCGCCGGGCATAGGTGAGACTGAACGAGTGAGCATCCAGTCATCCATACAGTTCAGTAATGGGAAGTAATGGGGTTGGAGTTATGATAGTGAATACACACACGTTTGCAGCCAAATACAGCAGCTAAGCTGTTATGCCTGGAAATGATTACACACCCGAGGTTCAGATCTGATAGATGAAGTTACTGCAGTAAAAATGATGCACAAGTAAACAGGAATATCAATGTGTCAATGGAAGCGGTTCTCCCTGTATTCCTGGTGGGGAATGCAGGTTATCACAGTTGCTATGGAGTCATCAGATGTGGGTTACCTGTGTCCGTGTGCTGCTGCAAGACTGTACGAGTTCATCTCGCCCAGCGGACCGGAGGAAATCCCATTACGATACGTGGTGCCAATCAAAGGATCTGCTCCTCGTTCCAGCAGCAGACTGACCAGCTCAAAATTGCCTGTTAAAGGCCGGAAGGCAATGTTTAATTGATCTGGCATACGTTATATTTTCATATACCTCTTTTGAACATGTTTATGGTGAAATTAGGGAGTTTTTTTGTGTAATGTCATTTATATTTGAGTTGTTTTAATAAGGGAAAGAGCGAAGTTCACAGCTTGTTGTAAGAATGTTTCCCCAAAGTTTCCTTTAAGTAACAAAAACGTTAGAAATGTTGTTTTGAACATTCTAGGAATGCTCAAAACATCCAATTTTCATATGTTGTATTAATGTTATTGCTTATAAGAATGTTATTCAAACTTTTTAAATTCTCTAACCTATTGGTTATTGGTAATCTTTTAAATTTGGTCATCCAAAATAAAGTAAATCATACATGTTTAGGTACAGTTCTCTTGTGACCGGACCAATCCATTTTTTGCATGTGTATTCTGAGACTCAAACCTGTGACCTTGATGTTGCTAACACACTGCCTTACCAGAAAGTAACTATAAACTACAAACTCAGAGAGCATTTAAAGTGACTGTCTAGCAGTCCATCTCCAGATGGATTGGCTAATGTTAATTAGCAGGCTGTCTTGTGCACATCCACACAGAGTAATGAGGGGAAAGCATCTCCATATTAGAAGGAAAACCCGACGGATGCTAACGGCGTGGGTAATTGACCCAACATTCAGCAAATGGGTCGTAATCAATGAGGCCCGGTAAGCTACGGATCTGATGAGGCTCCATCCACAGCCACTTCTGCTGGGTCTCGCCTGCGTGCGGCTAAACCTGCTTCCGGCTGGTTCTGCTCAATCGGTTTGTCTTGCTTTCCATCATTCTTTCCCTTTAGAAGTTTATGACGGTTTCTGTACACCTCATCCTTTTTTATCACCCCAAGAAAGCCTTTATTACCACCTGCCTGAAACCTGAATTACTGAAGTCTTCAACAGTCTGCGTAATAAGTGTGGCAGACAGGTAATTTTCAACATTATGCTGGAAAACACTCAGCAAATGTAAATGAATATCACTCAGGTCAATTCATATTCATAGGGCTGCCACAACGCTGATTATACAATCTCATTTGACAGCGGTTTCCATACATCATTCTAACACGCGCAATTGTCGCATTCTCACCGCGCGTGCAAACAAAACTCTTCGGCGAGTTTGCAAAGGACTCTCGAGAACGTCGCGGCCGCACGAGAGTCTGATTAAAAAAACAGCGGTTCTGGAGTCAGTCAGGGCTTCGAAGGTAAAATGCTTTTTAGTTAGATGCCTCACAGTCAGCTTAAACCATTTTGCCGCAATTTCAACGCCGCAGCTGAATGGAACCATTAAAAAAATGGGCCCTGGGTGCGTAGTACAAAATCTGCAGCGCATCTAATGCACCAAAAACTCATCCGCTCAGTCTGCTGTCAAAGATTCAATGTTTTTACGAGCTGGTCTCACACGAGCCCATCATACCATAAATGTATAAAAATATCTCTGTTTGTTCAGAAAGCTGTGTGCTTTATCTATTCACAAAGCTTATTCACAGGCCAAAAAAACATGTTTGGACACTTAAGCCAAATGTCATAATGCTGCTACATTAGATAACAAAAATCATAATATCAAACCATGTGGCATTTGTTGTCGAATTATAACACACTGTAGCACATTACAGCACAACAAAAAATTAAAATTGTACGATTTTAAATGGTAAAACAATACCATTTAAAATTAATACAATAAAGTATATGGACAATTTCTGGAGTATGAAAATATAAGGTATTCTATCATTGACTGATGCCACATACTTTGATATCACATCTAACAATTTTAAGTTAGTAAGAACGTTCCCCTAATGTTTCCATTAGTAACAAAAACATAAAAAAAGTTCTAGGAACATTCAAAACGTCCATTATTTAAAGGTTGTATTAACGTTATTAACTATTTAAGAATAACGTTTTTAATATGATATTTAACATTAGGAAGTTTTGTTACTGCAAGAACTTTGACAGATATCTCTGAAAGAACTTTAAGAAAACGTTAGCCAATGTTCTGAGAACATTCCCTGTTAGCTTGGGTTCTAACGAATGAAAATCATACATAATCTGTGTGACTTTACTGTCCTGATTGCTTTTGGGTGCTCAGTGCTGTATCAGTGAGGGGGTTTGTGGTACCTGCCGCAGAGGCCAGCTGTAGAGGCGTCTCTGTGTAGTTCTCAGCACCATCCTGAACAGCCCCCTCCACATTCGCCCGGGCATCCAGTAAAAGCTGGTCAATATGATGAACAGGAAAAACATCATTATAAAACAGAATGAACTCAGAATGAGAGGAATTAAGGATTTAATTTGAATACTACCAAGACATTGATAAACCTATGATGCTGCAATTTTATTCAAATAGCCTGCCGCTTTCCCTCATCTACTCAACCTGCAACTAATAAACTCAAATCTTGTTTGTTATCTGGACATAATTTTTGTGAGCGTGAAGCAAACAAGTGATGGATTATGGGGAAAGGAATTACAAAAAAGGAATTTTTGCTTTATATTAAAAAACAAGGCCAGTGTTTGGGAAATTATTCCTCTAAGACAAAATAAATAAAAAAACAAAGAAGTGGATTTCGGTGATAGTACATCATCTCCTGCTGGGAATGTTTACTTCTGGTAGATTAAGCACCCCATGAAATATCACCTTGCCTTTCCATTTTCCTGGAAGAGCTGTGTAAGCTGTGCCTGTGTAGGTCATCGGATTCAACACTTGCAGTTGTGGAAGATTATTTATAGTGAAAGCAAGATGTTTTTCACTTGAGGAAAAAAACAGAGGCGCAGTCAATAAACTGGCCTCTATCTTCCAAAGATTTCTCTATTTTCTTTGACATTTATGGTCTATTTCCGATGTCATGCTGCTAAAAATCATTTCCTTAATCAGTTTTTCTGTCTCGTTTTCCAGTAAAACGACGACTAAAATGTCTTCGAATCTTTAAAACGAGACACGCCTGCTGGAGAAGCAAAGCTGTGTAAGACAGTAAGACTGGTTTTCAGAAAATAAATCAAGTTTGTTTTTTCGTTGCCCGTTGGCAAATCGTTTTTTTCTCGTTTTAAGATATACACACACAAGATAAACAAAGAGTTTGTAAAGATTACGCTTAAAATAAGATCACATTTGCCGATGGGGTAAGAAAAACAAACATAATTCAAGATACAATATATTCTCTGAAAACAAGTCATGTTAGCCTTACGTAATCGCACTTCTCAAGTGAAATGTGTCGTGTTTTTTAAGGGATGTTTACTGGAAAATAAGGCACAATTACTGAACACAAGTGTTGTGCAGAGCTAAAATGAGATCCTCTACTCTTTGGTTGTTGCTGAACTAGGGCGTCACAAGCCTAACAAGGGGGCAACAGGAAACGTTTTCTCCTGACATTATTATTATGACGACATCATAATAATAATTAAGGAAAGTGCACAGGTGGAAAGGCATCGAATCATTTACAGGGTCACTACCTGCACGATTGGCACGTGTCCGTGCAACACAGCGAACGTTAGTGGCGTCCCCTGCCTGGTGTCAGGATAAACTGACGGGTGCTTGTGTAGTGAGCTGGGCACCTGGGGATCACACAGGTGAAGTTCAGGGAGAGAAAAATTCAGCCGTTATTTACCAGAACACTGGATTTATACTGCGGAATTGCAGGGGTCACGAGAAAAAAGAAAAACAAGGGGAGAGAATGAATGAATGAAAGAATGAGAGATCAAGCGGAAAGCTGGAAAGGTCTCCGGCCGTTCGGATCTTTGGTTAATTCCAGTCAAGAGAGGAAGGGAGGAAGCAAGCGTCTGTGTTTGTTTCGCTCCCCGAACCCCTTCTCCCAACCAACCCACGTTAATCAATATCTAGAGTTTACGTTTGTTCGCTCTCCTGCGGGTGACACCTACGCCGTCGTTTAAGTCAAAATCCCGACCGAGGTTTCAAGAGTTTTACAAGCGTTAGGATCTAGTTTCACTGTTTTCATAGCGATGACACACAGACTGCAGAAAGAATAATTGGCAGGAAGTTCAAACGCTAGAGGAGTAAGCAAGCGGTGACTCACGAACAAAGCACCAAACGTGAAAAAAAGTCAGCTTGTCTGGTTTTAATGCTTACAGCTGTACCGTGTGTGGAATGGAGTTTATTTGTAGTCTGTGTTTAATTATGCAGATATCTGTGAATGTCTAAACAGTTGTGACCTTTCGGAGCTAACCATCCGGGTGGCGTCGGGGTTAAACAATTGTTTGTGCAAAACTGGCTGGGTAACGTTAGGCAGGCAAATAAGTGCGCGGCTGCCCACTTGCTAACACTCTTTCTCGAACCCTGAGCGATTTGTGAAACATGTTGACATTGCATGCGTGTTTGGTGCTTTGTGGCCGAGTCCACGACTCCATGTCAAAATGCACTTAAACAGTCAAATGAAGAATACACAAGGAACAACAACACAACATCAGAACTAAATCTCACACAAGCTGTCACGAATATGTTCAGGCTACGTCTCAGATCAAAATCATGTTTTAAAAAAAATCATATTTTCTATTAAGAAAATAATGCCTGTTTTGGAAGCATTATGATATTTTGCATCGTGACGGGTATTTTCAGAACAATTTAAAAATACTTCCTCGCAAAATTTTCATTACAGCAATGTAAATACATTTTTATTGTAATAAAAAATGACTGATTACTGTAATGAGAATCATCGAGAATAATAAGAGGATTCTTGCATTGTGGTAATGAGAATGTTGCCGGAATATCTGTTTAATTGTAAATAAAGTCACAATGCTTTATACGCAAAATAACCTGAACATGCTCTTGACAGATTACATGAAACTTACGCAAGTCAAAACCATGAAACACGTCCCTATAAATTTACCAATGAATGACTTTTACATCACGTTACATTAGTGGAACTGAGTCTAAAAAACATTTTTGCAGCAAATAAGCAACTAAATGTTTTAACACTTTTATTGTGTTTCCTGTTTCCGACCTGTTCAGTGTATCCACTTTAGGCAATAATTCTTTTCAATTTAATCTTATTTTTTCTTATAAATAACTTACAGAAAAAATAAGTACCAATATGGCCATTTTGATAGACACCAATAGCATATCTCATTTGCTTATAATCTAATTAAATATTCATGAGTCCTTCGTGCCATTGGACGAGGTCTTGTTTGGCTTAAGCAGACACACCAACAGACAACCACTGTTTCTACATGAGTACATGCAAACAGCACCGGCAACAGGGCAGAGGAATGTGTTAGAGTACTAAAGTTAAGGGTTAACCAGAGTTAGAATAACAACTAACTGTTCATTACCAAATACTGACCTCACTGTTAATGTCGGCTCCAGCATCCAGCAACATTTGAACCATGGCCTCGTCTCCACGGACACAGGCGTACATGAGAGGGGTCATGCCCTGGAAAACACACACACACACACACACACACACTCATCTCTTAGAACCCACGGCAGAAGTTACAACGTGATATTCGTTACGGTCCGTTGAGTGAAAAGTCCCTTTCAAATAACAGTCTGTCTGGTTCCTTCGAAGTGTTTAAACCTGTGTGAAGTGTTTATTGTTTATAGACCACAGTGTGTTAAAACACTTTACAGAGAAAATAATACATACTCATCAAATCTACATCACTAAAACACACACGCGCGTCAGGGCGTGAAGAAACAAAGGCAGCAATTAGCGAAGGAGGTCGTTTAATCAAAAATAAAAATCTGTCACCCTGAGTGATACGGACAATATTATGATGCTTATTGTCATTGTTGGACCTGAACAACATCTTGTGTTACACGCCCTTTTGCGTTCGGCAGAAGAATATCATACGTTTTGGATCAACATCAGGGTGAGTAAATGGTGACAAACAGGCTTGGAACAACATGCATCCTTAATACCTTGTCTGAGTCACATTTTAACACCATGTTTTGAGAGAAATCTATTTTTATGCATTCATGGAGTCCACCGATGTGGAAATCAGTCTGCATTTCTTTTTCTCTCCACACGGATAGCAAGAGCAATAACTAAGTTTCAGAGCTCATACTGGTATTGTATTACTAATTCCAGAGCCTGCTGCTCGGCAAACAGCATCCACCATGCAGAAACAGATTCATTTCTCAAAGCAATCCTGCTCCAACAGTATATATTCCCTCAAGGCTGCTCTTGAAATCAGGAGTACAGTAACATGTTTGCCACTGCGATGATGTCAATTTTTGGAACAGGTTTATCATTGCAGAATAAAACTGTATTAAAATGAGTCCCAGCTGGGCTTCATACATTCCCCACGTTCTTCTGCTTTCGCCTCCGTGTCGTTTCAATTTGACGTGTTAGTCTAATCCAGTTTGTCATTACCGCCGTGTTACCACCATTCCTTGCGCGTTCCTTCGTGACAATGACATTCCCTCCGCGCTGGATACGCACGACACCGTTTCATTCATAATACATGTGTCATGACTCCTGTCTCGATGGATTCTTACTCTAAAGATCAGCTCCGATTCAAAGCGCTCCTTCTTTATTTAAAGGTCACGGCACCGTTTTCAGAATATTCGTAGCCTCTAAACGTTACTTCGGGTCATCCGTCTTTGCACCCTGAGCTATAATATTATAAAAAAACTGAGTGAGCCATTTGTTTCGAAGCGACACGCCGCAGAAATGTAATTTGGATATCGTCAAATATTTCATGCGTTAGGCAGCCGCGATGCGGCCACAGAAACAACGCGAGGCGTCTGTTAAAACCAGATGTGCGGAAAAATGACACGTAACTTTGGCATTTGCGTTAGGCGGTAATTATAGTGCAAGTGGTGACTCATACTAATGGATGTTAAATTATTTCATAACATATTTTCGTGGAGCTGCTTGTAATTGCACGATGTTATTGTTGTTGGTATAGCAATTAATTGCATTCAATTTAATCTGACCGTTATCGACACTAATACCTTTGAAAAGTGTTACCATATGGCCAAAAGCGTCTGTGCCAGCAGGATTTTATTCTCCCATTAAAGATGTTAACTAGCTTTTTTGGTTTTTGTCTGATGCATATATTATTTTATTTTGCTTCATGTCAAAGTTTGTAATGCTGTGATCTGTCTTGGGGCCGGTCGGTTTGGTTTATCTAAAGTCTATTGATGATTATTTTAAACCAATATGAAGAAAATGAATTGGAAACACAGACAATCAAGGCCGCCAAAGTGGGCGGTCACAGTTTGGCTCTCCGGACGGATCGTACCATGTTTTAATAAAAGATGATGACAGTCAATCTACGGATCAAAGTCAACCTCAGGAATCAAAATGACACTGTTTATGAAGGCATGTACCCGGTCGTGCTGCGTATGATTCATCACCGCAGTTATCGCAAAGAAAACATGTTCTGAAGGTTGTTTAGCATTTAAAGATATTGTGTTTTTAATCTTACAAACTGCTCATTAAGGTGCAACAAAAAAATCTATAGAAATATACATAATCCAATACAGAGATGAATGATGTATAAATGTCATACTGTGTGTGTGTGTGTGTGTGTGTGTGCAAATATCTCACTGCCTCTGACCTGTTCACTCATACTGTTAATACCATCTGGTCCGAGCAGGTTGACCGCTTGTTTGACCAGGTCAGTCCGTCCGCAGTTGAGCATCCGGAAGCCCAGATCCTGCAGGAATTTTGCCTCGGTGGAGGTCGCGTCCAGCTTCCGTGTGGCACAGAAGCAGTCATCCGCTCTGTGAGAGAAGAGGGCGATGCGGGCAAAAATTACACCCCCGAAACAAGACCTTCATTTCCCGCCGTCAGTGTTTATCCACAACGACTGTGTAATATCGCAAGAATTCCTTCCAGTTAATTAACTGAAATTCAATTATCATCAGGCTATTTTTTTCACTTTCACTGCTTTACCAGAAACGATTTCAAAGCTCAGTGAAGTAACGTTGATCATTACTGATTAAGCTGCTTTCACTTCAAAAGATTGTTGCCATGGAAAACGAGAAGCCTCGCATTGAACTGTTATTAGTTTGTTACGTTAAACCACATCTTCCAGGGTAACAACAGGCATCTAAACCAGCAATACCCAGCAAAAGCATTTAGATCAGCTTTCGTCTCTGTCACTGAGGAACTCAAAGGAGTTAACGAAGAATTTAGCAGTGTGTAATATGTGCCACGTGTATCATTTCAATCAATGACTAACTGTTAATGAGGACATTTTATATGGAGTGAATGTGTACGACTTGTTTGTATATGGATGTGGCGTCACATTCCATGCGTACTTCAACTGCCGCGGCTCACAGTCCACCCCGGGTAACAGCAGCCTGGCCGCCTGTCGCACATCGTCGCTGTCCACCGAGTAGCTTCGGCGGTGTTCTGTGTGAGCCACGGCCACCCTGATCCACTCCATCAGAGGCGGCAGTACCAGAAACGGCCTGCGGGGGCAGCAGAGAGACGTGCTTGAATAGGTGTGACATTCCACTGACATGAAGAATATGGAAACTGACACTGTAGTTTACTGACATATGAAAAATGTTATTTCTAGTTATATGAAACACTAAACTGAGGTTTGCTCCTTAGTAATATCATTCGTTTTCAACATTTTTTTAAATGCACAGAACATTACCGGTTATCAATTTTGAGAACAAATGTTATTACTGTTTTCTACATTTAATAAGAGAACAGAAATCAAAACCATTAAAGACAAATGACATTATGGAAATGATGTAGTGAAAAATGTAAGAAGGTCAACTACCTTATATTTTAGTTTCTTTAAAGTAGCTAAAAAAATAAGAGTCGAAAAGATTCCTTCAGTTGATAAAGTTTTCAGTATTTTTAAGTGTCAGACTTTCAAGTCACCTTTGTTATTGAAGACATCTGTTTTTCTGCAGTATATTTAAAGACATAATCATACACTTAGATAGGATTACGGCTGCTGCTAATTACCAACACTAAGCTGCATCTAATTAGCATGGCGTGATTCTGTGGAACCTGTTGCCATGAAGACGGGATTTCAGTCAAGAGAAAAGGCTCAAGTTGCTCATTACCACGAAAACACTCATTTCGACAAATCAATCTGAACGCAAATACATCAAATTAAACAGTTCAGAGAGTGAATGCATATTTTTGAGAACTAAAACTTCAGACTGGAGTTTTATATTAAGATTCAAAAATGTTAGTCTACACAACTTGCAATATACAATTAACCGTAATGAGTTACCATCCTTACCGTCAACTTGTTAAAAACATAAGCTTTAAACATAGTTTCTTATCCGTTTGTATAACGTGCCAGCATGCGTGTAATGCAGACAGCTGTGCAACATGACAATATATGACGGTCAGACACAGAGCCGTCTTTGTGTAGAACGTGTGTTAGCTTTGAAGTGTCTGAAAACAAAGGAACGACGTTTGATCGCCCACGCAACAGCACTGTAAATGCTGCTCTGTGTGTCATACTTGTTGCCCTTCTGTGGTAAAAAGCATGCGGCGTGTGGGTGAGAACATGATTGATACTCATTTCCAATGCAGAAAAAACTAGAAAACATTCTTAGTAGTAACACCTTGATTGGTTAGTGCACATGAATTGACACAATTCAAGAGAAGACTTCCAGGTCTTGTGTTACTGTAAATAATCCTTCCTACTAACTCAAGGGAGTGTAAAATCACACACCTTTAAGCAGCCAAAGGTTTGGACAAAAGTTCTCATTCTTTATATATAAATATATAGTTTACTATTTTCTACGTTTAAAAATAATAGTCATCTAAATGATGAAATAACACAAATAGAAGCCCAGCTAACAATTTTAGTATATAAGAAAGTTTCCATAAAAGTTCCATTAAGTAACAAAACCGGTAAAAATGTTATTTTGAAAGGACTAAGGACATTGTATTAACGTTACTGCTTGGTTTTAAAAACATTATTTAAACTTTTCTAAATTCTCTAAATGTTTTTTTTAAAACGTTTAACTAACAACTTAAGAATAACGTTTTTGAAAAATGCTTCTGATACCTTTCAGGGAACTTTTAGAAAACGTTAGCCAATGTTCTGAGAACGCTCCCTGTTAGCTGGGATTATAATCTTTAACCTGTGACCAAACGTTCTATGGAAGGAATTCCCATGTATACTGGGCCGCATCTCCTAGTCAAAACAAGCATTATATAAAAAGTGCTACATTTATTAATTTGCATGTAGACACTTTATATTTGTCCACAAAACTACAAGCATTAAAGTCTTTAATTGTGTCCGAACGTTTGACTGCTAGTAAATTTCTCTGTTCCTTTGGCCCGTATTTAACAGCTCGCTTTGAACAATCCACACTCTTCCTCTGTGGACACCTACCTACCGCAAGAAGGCCTGCCAAGAATTCAAGCCCCGCCAAAACAAACCGCAAACCCTTCTCTGTTTCTCTTTTGTCTGACTAATGCGCTTCTCCGCTCCCCTCCCTTCAGCTAACGCTCCAACAGCAGGACGTTGCTCTCATTCCACCCCGGAGTTAAAAAGTGAAGGCACATCTGGCTGGAATATGGAGGCTGTTTTTTGTTACAGGCTGAGCTATGAATTTTGTCAACTCAAGCATTGACCAGCGGAAGGGAGTATTCCCGCTGAAAGATCCCGAATAGCTATAAGTGTCAGTCTGGGAACTCCTCTCCTGTTCTTTCAGTTATATCTGGATAAATAAGGTCAATTATAACTCTCACTGCAGGCAGCATTTTTCAGTTCACCTATTATCTTTTTAGGCCCCAAAAATAAACTGAATTGCTGAAAGGGGACTTTGGGGGTTACAAGAAGAACACAATTTACATGACATTATATCTTATGATATATATTTTACATATAAATGAACCTTTCCTCTTTTTCTAGGATCTTTCAGGGTTACTGGCGGTGGTCATTAAAACTACAGTGCCACTATGTGTTTGGGTGTCCCTTATTTTTTGCCCTTCTGTAGGAATGTGAAGAGGGTTGAAATGTCACGGAACCCATCAGCAAAAGTTCACTCAAGTGTGGACCAACATCTAAAACCTCAACCCGAACCTCTTTACACCTGACATTCACTCTGATCTCTTGTTTTTCTTCCTCCACCCCTCTTTGTTGCAGCTCTACTCATTTTTATTCCTGTCCTCACCTACCATCCATTTTATTTTTGTCTGTCTTTCTCCTACATTTTTTTTTTGCTACCATCTCACTCTTGGTTGGTTAAAGATGAATAAAACACAGCAGTTTCCCTCTGGGGAAGCAGGCAGCTTGCTGATGCACCTATTCTGTCGGGCATGTTACTGGCCTCCTACCGGGTCCTAGGGTCCATTTTATGACATGTGAGTGATGTGAGGCAGCGTAGGAAGAGATGTCCCGATGGATTTATAAATGTGCAGGTTTCTGAACATATCTCCACTTCATTAACGCTCCTCTCTGGTGCTCCTCAACATGAGGCAAGAGCTTCTGCCGTATCTCCACTGTGTTAAAATGTTCTCAGTGGGAATTTTCAGGTTTAAGATTACGTCTAAATAATCCATTCTTGCTGTCCAGGGACTAAATTTTAATAATGGAGTTCTCTGAATTAACCCCTCGGTGACTGATAAAACCCTGAGGTAAATTGGCCACGACCATGGACAAATTACGTAAGGCTTCGCTGCATTAACTACTTTTTTATTTCTTGATGCTAGAATGTTCTGGGTCATGACCAGGGCACTGCTACGGTTTGCTAGGGTGTTCTGGGTGGTTGCTAGGGTGTTGCTATGTGGGTGTCTGACATAGGTTTTTGATATATTAATGTACTCAAAATTGATCATTTTTTATTAATAAATATTTTTTATCCTTTTTTTGATTACGGCACATTAAGAGCATTACTGTGTGGTTCTAATATTATACAGTATATACAGTATATACAGTATATACAGTAACAATCTCACCTCTCTGTATGCAGGGTGATCTTTGAAGGTTCTACATTAGGATTCTCCCACTCCATCTGAGGACAGTGCATGAAGTAGCAGAGCGTGTAGAGGGCTTCCGGTTCCCAGTGTACCGTTCCAGTGCGGTTCTGGTGTACCGGCGTTCCATTGCTGGGGTTCTTGATGTGTAGCGGCTGGAGGTGATGCATGGCGCGAGACACCAGTTCACCTACAGGGGGCAGCAGAGATGCGCTTGAGCTTACGAGAACTTACATTTACAACAACGGCCTCAAAGTCGTGGCTTTGCGGCAAACGAACCGGTTACACAGTCTTTGACGTAAAAAAGAGAAAATCGAGAAGATGACGGAAAAAAGACAAAGAAGCTCATAAACCACCACATGCACAAAAAGAGACACGCAGAGACAGTGACACCCCTGACAGAAAGACATTTATAACAGAAGGAAATGACAGCTTGACAATCTTTTTCTCTTCTCGCTAGAATCCGGTACAGGGGTTGCAAGAGAAATCGCTCGTTAGATGGAAAGGAACCTTGTCACAATATTTCCAATTAAACCTTTCGACTACGTTGACTGGCGCCACAATTTAGACCAATTTCATCGGGAACAGTAAAGCATGAAAACACTCGGTTCTTACCCTGAACTAAGTGCTTCTAATATCATTTCCACACACTCAAAGCGTAAAGTGTCTTCACCTGTTGGCACTTAATCAGAACCTTCTGCAGCTGTTGACCGTCCCCGTGTGTCACTGTCTCTGCTCTTCTGTTTCACAGTATGCAGCCAAATGAGTGGGATGTCCAAACACTCATTAGGAAACAATAAGCGAGCGATAGCTGAGATTATTAAGTGTACAAGCAGTGGACGCTTGTGCAATCCCACAATGCATTGGAGCTTTTAATTGGTTTAATTGGTTCTTTAAGAAACCTTAGCAGTGTGCAAACATGCAGCACAATTACTGATGCAAGCAAAAGTACACTGAGCCTGCACATGGTTTTAAACCCTAAAGTGTGTGTGTGTGTTATTCCTTTATAATCTGATTAGATGAAGCACTAAGACAGCAGCTGTTGAATATCACTCTCCAACACAAAAACACAAATATCTCATTTCTTATAAACACACACACACACACACAAAGGTTGGGTTTTCGTGTTTAATGGGGACATTCCATAGACCTAATTGATTTTATACTGTACACTGTATATTCTATTATATATTGTATATTCACTGTATGTAACTGTATATTCTATCCCCCTACACTAACCGTACCCCTAAACCTAACCTAACTTTCTGCTATTTTAGATTTTCAAAATAAATCATTCTGTATAATTTATATGCTTGTTTCCTCATGGGGACCCAAAAAATGTCCCACAAGGTTGAAATTTACTGGTATTACTTAGAAATTTCGTCCCCATAACGTAGCGAATATCAGGACTACACACACACACACACACACACACACATACACTATAATGGCGTAGCAGAAACACAAATCTGTACTTGCCTCATTAAGTTCATCTGATTTATTCACATTTTATAAAGGGGAACCCGTTTGAGGAAGACAATCAGAGAAGAGTTTTAATAGCCCCTGAGAGTGTTCTGTTCCAGCAGACAAAAGTCGTGGGATTGCATTTCAGAACATGACCGCAGACGAATATCAAATCTATTTCAGACCTTGAGCCGAAGACCGTTTTTTAAAAAGCATTTCTTCACCTGTCCAGATGGTCTGCAGGATGTTTTTTTCAAGCTCTGCCAAAAGTTTTCCAGCTCCGTGTAAAGCTCAACTTTCTCTTGTTTATACTGTGTGTGAGGCAGGGAAGGGGAGGCAGAGTCTATATGTTTGAGCACACACTGTTGTTCAGCACCCGTGCAAAGGGAACAAATGTCTCAGCAGGAATAATAAAGGATTTGATTCCAGCGTTCACACTGTACACTCTGCTTGAACCAGTTTCTATTTTGGCTTCTGCTGAAGTGAAAATGCCATTGAATGGGAGCTGCATGAGGAAGGCGACAAGCCCACATAGAAAAACAAAATAAAGCAGACAGGACAAAATTCAAATCTGTCGTGCTTCTTTGCAATTCAATGCAACCGAATGCATTGCACTGACGCCGTGACTTAAGGATACAGAAAACTCAAGCAGTTTGGTTTGACATTTTTACCAGACGCATTAAATGCATCACTTGTGATGCAGGAAAAAGTCTCTGATTTGCGACTATATATACACACAGTATATCACTTAAATCTCTTCAGTGTGAAATGAGACCCAACCGAGTCACACGTTATCGGACGCCAGCAGACATCAGGTAATGATTGTGGGGCTCATCTGAAGTGAGACCTGTAAAGCAGGGGAACGCAGCTGCAGGTCAGTGTGGTGCAAAGACCTCAGCATCCCTACATACTAATACCCGGTGATTTACAGCTGCTGACCTTTACCCAGAAGCTGAAAATCAGAAATCAGAGGGTAATATGACCGTTCTGTCATAAAACAATAAGAAACTGCTGAATTTGAAAATATGGAACTAGACCAGGTGTTGTTAAAAACGTTTAGCAACTTGTTGAGTCACGTCATGCTGTCCTTTGATCTGTTCAACTTAAAACAAACAATAGGTGGCTCTTGTTATTATGACTGCATCCATTTGATATCATTGTAAATTATGCCTGATAAATTCATAAAATAACACGATGATGATACAAACGATGCAGATCCACGCAAAAAAATGAGAAGCATTTTGAAATAAGATAAAAAAGCATTTAGAGCACCCTAGCAACACCCTAAAAACACCCAGAAACCTTTATACTAACAACCACACCTTAGCAACAGCATAGCATTGCCCTGGTAACCACCCACAAAACCCTAGCAACACGACAGAAAGATTTGCGAGCAACGCTCACATTTCCTTTAAAGAATGTAAAATTGACTTCACATGTCAATCACTGACAACACAACAGGCTCCAAATACACCTGCTGAAAAACGACTGCGTTGGCCCTCACACCCACACCTCAAACTCCACAAATGAGGATATTTAGAAGGCTTTTTTCCCCACCAACCCTTTGGGTGCGATTCAGCCTTGAAATCGGTCCAATTATAGATCCACAAATTCCCTTTTACCCCCATCTCCTCTATTTTGCCGCAGAGAAACAGTCAACCCAAATGATAGATCCTCTACATGGCCTTCTCTCGTCTAATTGCTCTTTTGCTGCTGATAGTTTGGAGGGTGTCAGAACAGGGGAGAGAGCGCAGGCATTTTCACGTCATTATACTTTGCAGTAATTATTCTCCGGTCGTTCCCAAAAGGCCTCTCAGGCACACCTGCATTAATCATGAAGAATGACTCGGAAATCCCTTTCTTCACCCTCCAGAAGATGCGGTATTAAGAAGTGTAATTATGAGGAACGTATCACGCCCCCGTCGAATATGACTCCACAGAGACGCCCCGCGAGCCCATCCACTCAGCTGAGTGCCAACAATATTGAGGCAAAATGTAAAGTTTTCTTTTATTTCTCGCTGTGCAACTTTGCATAATACTTAAAAAGGAAGAAATCTTTGCAGGCAAAATGAAGAAATTCTACCTGCTTTCCCTGCTGTCAGACTTTTTAAAGAGAAGAACGTCTAACTAAGTCAAGTTACGAACTTGTTTTTAAAATTAAAAATGTTCTTCCCGCAAACTTTCATTAACTTTGCTCCACCTCCAGAACAACTTTTAATTTCTGGTGACATCACCAAGCACTCGTACTTTTCAACCCCTCATCACCAGTTTTCATGACCCAATCAATTCTTGACAAATAAAATCAAGACCTGTCAATCATTTATTTTTTTATTTTTTGTTTTAATATCATGATTCACTTTAATTAAAAAGGTTTGCGAATGCAATTGAATGTTGACTTTGATACACTATAGACGAGACGGCATCACATGTGAAAGTGACTTTTAGTGATTCGTTGACTCTCATGTAGGGTTCCATCTTATAATGACAAATCAAAACCTGACGCTTCAAAGAGCCACTAAAGGACAAAGTCAAAGCTGACACACTAAGTGTATCCCCGTCTCTTCTTCTCTGCCCTTTCAGTGTCAAAGAAGCGAGGACCTTTTGAAGTTTATTTCAGAAGTGTGCACTGATGGCATTTATTTGAGATGGCATCGTTATGGAGACTCTCTGTGGAGACAGCGCATTGTGCTAGCAGCGCAAAAGTTGTGGGTTCGATTTCCAAGGAACACACATGCTGACGAAATGTACATTTTTAAAAGCATTTTCAATGAAATACATTCAACAAATGAGTGCTTTACCTTCATAAATGTCGATTGTCAACCTCAGGAGGGCCAAATGAATATTTTATGAACTGTAATGACTTCTCTGTTCATTGTATATGAGGTTTGTGATGTGTTATTTTGTGAATAGTCTATACATGAAATAATAGACATTATGTACACAAGAAAATTAAACAGGCAAAACCGATTAAAGTCAAATATAAACTATGCAAGGGGTGCAAATTTAGCCCACATTAAGTTTAACATTGTCACCTTTTAGTGTCTATATAGTTTTTCTCATAACATTAAGAAAGTATGTGGCTGCCCTTTATTTCTTACAAAATCTTTGTTTCACGAGTTCGCACTAACATGCAATCGCAAATGATCACTGATGCGTATTTGGCGTGCTGTCCGGGGGGAGGGCTCCGAGCTCGGAATTTGGCCCGAA